>VZTO01015392.1:24825-43285 GCA_013400615.1 Syrrhaptes paradoxus
TTCTTATATTCCTCCCAAGTGCCCAGCCTCTCCTTCCATGATCTGTAGACCCTCCTTTTACACTTGAGTTTGCCCAGCAGATCCCTGTTTAACCAACCAAGTAGTCTCAATATGAACCAGCAATGCACCCTGGTAACCAGGAGGGCAAACCACATCCTGTGGAGCATCAAACACAGTATAAACAGCTGGTCAAAAAAGGTGATTATCCCACTGTATCCCACTTGGTGTGGGCTCACCTGGACTATTGTGTGTTGTTCTGGGCTCCACAATTTAAAGTGGACATTAAGGTCCTTGAATGTGTCCAGAGGAGGGCAACAGAGGCTGTGAAAGGGTTGGAAGGTATGTCCTGAGATGTATCTATGGAATCTGGGTTTGTCTAGCTTGGAGAAAAGGAAGCTTGGTGTGACCTTATTGTTCTCTACAGCTTCCTGAGGAGGAGAAATGAAGACAGGGGTGCTGAGCTCTTCTGCCTGAGAGAATAGATATCCCAGTGATGGGATATGTAGGAATGGCTCAAAGCTGAGTCAAGGGAGTTTCAGGCTTGATATTAGGAAGCATTTCTTTACCAAGAGCCCTGGAACAGGTTTCCTAGAGGGATGGTCAATGCCCCATGCCTGTCAGTGCCATAAAAAGAGACACTTGGACAATGACCTTCATAATAGTCTAAGTTTTGGTCAGCCCTTGAAATGATCAGATGGATGGACTAGGTGATCATTGCAGGTGCCTTCTGACTGATAATATTCTATTCTATTCTATTCTATTCTATTCTATTCTACATATACCATTGGTAGGAACAAGGAATCAAAATTTTATTCTTCTGTCCCTGTTTAGAGTAAAACTATAGCTTTCAGGTTTAAATCGGAAATTAAAGATCTCAGTCCTATTTATATACATATGTGTGCTCTCTTTCCCTTGTTCTTACTCATGCCTTTTCTTTCTGCTATTCCTTTCCCTCTCATTACACTATTTTTTACTCTTTTTCTTTCTCCATCCCATTTGTTATTTCTCTCCTCTTGGATCTCTTAACTTGGGTCTACAATTCTTTTCATCTGAAGGCTTGTTTTACTCTATTCACTCCTCTTTGTTCTCCTCCAAAACCATACTCTCTATCAAGGCTCTGAACCTGAAGTGCTGTGCATCTATGCCCAACTCTCACTCAGCCATATTCAGCACCTTTTCCCATCATTCCCTCCCATCTGTTGAATTTAGCTCCATGCACTATGATCAGTCACCTTTCTGCTTCTTCATTACCCAACAGCTCAGCAAAATTTATCATAGCATTTTTTCTTTACCTATTCAAGCTATTGGCAAGGAAAATTGCTGCAGTCTAGTAACTGATAGGTTACCATATTCCTCTTGCTCAGCAGGAGGTAGTCCCAATCACAAAAATCTAGGGCAAAAATGAGGAAGTAGGTGGTGAATTGGAGCATGGGAGCAAAGAAGAAAAGAAAGCACAAGGAGAGAGATAGGGCATCCCCATCTGTGTTATATGAGCATTTATGCCTAAAGAATGCTGCATGAAGACTTAGGCTGATTGTAGAGCCCTCTGGATCAGGTCCACAGTTTTTCAAATTGGAAGGTTGCTTTTGCACAATGGACACTTCTTGCTGCATAGCTCTGTCAAGTGGGAGATGTGGCGGAAACAGAAGTACAATTCTCAGTTTTACTTTATTTTACTGAGAACCCTGAAGAAATCAGTATCCTCATCAGTAAAATGAAAATAATAGTACTTATTCACCTTTGACAAGTGTATCGTGATCTAAGGATCAAAGTGCTATGTACAACTAAGTATTTTTATTATTAATACTTTGATGTGTAAATCACAGACACAATTGGCTGCAACTGTCTTTGAAGTTGTTCTGAAAAATCATATCATATTCCACTTCAGCAGTGATTTAATTTGTGGATTAGTGACATGACAGACCATAAGAGGCTATTTGGAAGTCTTCCCATTGATTTTCTCAATGTGGTTGCTGTGCACTTACTGTGCAGTAGGCAGAAAATGTCCTCAAATTATCATTACTGATTGCATCATTTTCTCAGTGAAAGAATTTGTGTAATTATAAATCTTCTTTCTGTTAATATGATTAATTTTATGATCCATAAATTTTATTTACAGAAACAAAGCGGTTAGTCATGCAACCTAGCTCTTCCTACCTTCAGAAGGGTTTAGTAAGGATGCAGTTCTATTTAAAACTAGGTGGGTGTGCTAGAGGCCAGCAGACTACCGAGAGCTACCTTTCTTCAGAAAATCTAGTCTGCAGTCCTTTGACTATCCAGTGGGCTGAGCTTACCTCGTCAGGCAGTCCTACATCATGTTTCAAGAGGCAAATTCAAAGAGACATTATCTCTTGCCATTCTAGTGGAACCCCTTTCCCACATGAAGTTGATTGAGAGCGCTACATAAATGGCTTAAAATGTTGTGTTAACTGAAATTTTTTGTTACTAAATAAATTGTCAATAAATTACTCTTTGTCTGTCCATTTTGCTAATCCAACATCATGACTGAAAAAAAAATATATTCCAAAAAAAAGCCATCACGTTTGTGAAGTAGTACTTACACAAACCTTGTGCAAGACCAAATGATAAGTTAAAGACAGGTGGAACTGATGTTTCATCCCAGTTTGACAGAGAAAACCTTGGAGATTATGGCACTTCGGGGCTATTAAATAATTGAGAATGTTAGGATGTTCAGATTCTTTGCAAATCAAAGTATTTTTTACAGGATGAACCACGACAGGTCATATGACCAGATGGTCGAGCGAATCGCCAGAGTGATTTTCAAAAAGAATGAAGAAACAGATTCTGTTTTTCAGAATCTTTTGCTCTGTTATTTAAAACACAAAGATGGCAACAGCCATTCTTCTAATGAATGCTATTAAATGCAATATTTTTGACTGTTAAATCTTCCTTAACACTATTCGATTATTGCAATGTTATTACAGTAATAAATCATACTATATAAGAAAAAACTTGCAGCATCGCTAAGTCAAAAAATTGTCTGAGTCAAACAATAAAATAAGATTGTCTCTCTTTCTAGCTTTTCCCTTGACTTTCCATGCAGATATACGGTTTTACAAAGAGTTATTTCAGACCAATGGTTAAGAAGTTATGACAATACAAAACCTGTTTCCCTTACTATAGTTTTTTAAAAATTACAATATTTGTGGCTTGCAAACTGCTGAGGCAGTTGTCTCTGCCAGAGCCCATTTTGCAGTTCCTATAGACTTAAAGTAGGATAATTATGACAGTTTATGTAAATATATTGAAATAAATGAAATACAATGTTTGGCAAACAGAGATAATTTTCAAATAAATGTGGAAGATTTCAATAGAAAAAATATTTTTCAAATTCAGGAATCTTAATTCTTCAGTGGTAATTCTGCATCAACATTTTATTTGTCTCCACTTAAAAAAATTTCTCCAGTTCTTAAAACATACACTTCATTTCTTATTCATTTTGATACCTTTGGTCACCTTTCTGCTGTAAATTATTTTCAAAAAACACAGGAGAGCTATTACCTAAGGAGATAAGAGCTGTCATATAAATGATTGAAATAGGCAAGGTAATAAACTATGAACAGATAGATTTTATACTCACTGTCTGCCATGGAGAAATTAGTGACAAAACGGACCTTTTAATTATCTAATCTATCATCCTGCCAATGGAAGTGGAAGTGCATCAGTTCAGTCAGAGGGAACGATGTGTTTTCTATCGAGTGATGTAGAATGAAATATTAGTTTAGGTTATAGAGAAGCAGGTAGACACTATAGTTCTTAAGATACCACTGTAATGGTATAGCATTATACCTGAGCCAGAATGTGACTGCCCAGGTGACACAGAAGAAAATAATGGCATTTAATTTGAAAAAAAAAATTTGCAATATTCTAATGTGGATTTGCTTAATCCTAGGTAAAATATTCCTGAGAAAACTATTGAGGAACCTGTTCATTTTGTGGGAAACCTGTCTTGGTACAAGCATATTTTGGTAGCACTCTTTTCTAACAGCACTATTGTCAGTACCCCTCCATGCCTCAGTGACGCCATCAGATTTGCCATACATTTACACTTCCATTCCACTGTTTGAGGACCAGGAACTCCAAACCAGTGGCTGACAGCCCTGTGCCTAAAATTTGCTGTGATGACTCCTGTTTTGAAGCATCTTCTGGAGAATATCTATTGAGAAAAGAACTACCAAATATCTTCGTAAGATTTGTCTGTACATCTGTTAAAGACACTTCTTCTGCTGACTTTTTTCCTTGCTAAACACACCTTTATTGGTAGTCCTATATCAGCATCTCTTTTTTGGTGGGGAGGATTTTTTTATAGAATCAATTGCTTTCTCTCCTGTCTAGAATATTTCCAGTCATTCACATGAGAACATCACTAAGGAAGATTTCCAAAGAGGAGAGTGTATTGTAAACTATACTTAATGTCTGTTATAGTCAAAACAAGGGTTTTCATCAATGATACATCAATGTATCACTGAATGACCCTATGTTTCAGGACATGCGTTAAGAATTTTAGGGATATGGTAATCTTTACTTGCTAACCTTCAAGAAATTTCTTCACAATATGGTAAAGACATTACAAAGGATCTTACAGTCCAAGAAGAATATTTATTGGACTCTTAGTCTTGCTGTTGATATACATGATACAAACTTAAGAGACACAAGTACTTAAATGTCTATTTTTTATTTCACTCAACAAAAATTTCAAAAAGGAGAGTCACTTAATATTGTTTCAGTGTTAGTTTTTCTTAGCACAGAACTCAGAATTTAATGGATTTAGATTTGTTTAGAAGTTAAGACCAGGGTGGGTTTTTTTTCCTCCAGTTTAATAAACAGAGTTCCACTCTTGATGAAGTTAGGCCCTTTTATGCTAGCCTAATATTATGCTTAAAATAGAAGTGGTAGACTGTTTTTATTCCAACAATATTAGAATAGGTTATTTAAATCAAATGTCATTTTCACTAGGCTGATGCCTCTCTAAAATTATAAACTCAAAATTAAATTAAAAAAGGTTAATTTGCTGACCTCAACTTTGTTTAATTATTACTAAGGCATTTTATACTAATTAAGCCTGCTTTCTCAATAATTATAGAAGGGAATAGCAAAGCTTTTAAGACTATTACTAATCTAGCACCCTGTGCCTAAATGCTTCTAATTCTTTCATTTTAATGTACCAACTATACGCATCATACAAATAAATATAGAATAGACTAGAATAGAATCATATAACAGAATCATTAAGGTTGAAAAAGACCTCAAGGATCATCAAGTCCAACCATCAACGCACACCACTTAACTCACTAAACCATATCCCTAAGCACCACATCTACACGTTTCTTGAACACCTCCAGAAATGGTGACTCCACCTCTTCCCTGGGCATCCTGTTCCAATTCCTGATCACTCTTTCAGTGAAGAAATTTTTTCTAATATCTAGCCTAAACCTCACCTGGTGCAACTTGAGGCCATTTCCTCTTGTCCTACCACTTGTTACTTTCGAGAAGAGGCCAGCACCCACCTCACTACAACCTCCTTTCAGGTAGTTGTAGAGAGTGGTAAGATCTCCTCTCAGCTTCCTCTTCTCTAGACTAAACAACCCCAGCTCCCTCAGCCGCTCCTCATAAGATCTGTGCTCCAGACCCTTCACCAGCTTTGTTGCCCTTCTCTGGACCTGCTCCAGCACCTCAATGTCCTTCTTGTGGTGAGGGGCCCAAAACTGAACACAGGATTCCAGGTGTGGCCTCACCAGTGCTGAGTACAGGGGCACAATCACTTCCCTAGTCCTGCTGGCCACACTATTTCTGATGCAGGCCAGGATGCNAATCCCCTCATCCAGGTCATAGATAAAGATGTTAAACAGGACAGCCCCCAAAACCGATCCCTGGGGAACACCACTGGTGACTGGCCGCCACCTGGACTTATCTCCATTCACCATGATTCTCTGGGTTCGGCTATCCAGACAGTTTTTTATCCAGCAAAGGGTGTTCCTGTCTAAGCCATGAGCCACTAGCTTTTCTAGGAGAATGCTGTGGGACACGGTGTCGAAGGTCTTGCTGAAGTCCAAGTAGACAACATCCACAGCCTTTCCCTCCTCCACTAGGCAGGTCTCCTGGTCGTAGAAGGAGATCAAGTTGGTCAAGCATTACCTTCCTTTCATGAACCCCTGCTGTCTAGGTTTGATCAGCTGGTTGTCCTGTACATGCTGTGTGAGCACACTCAAGGTGAGCCATTCCATAATCTTCCCCAGTACAGAGGTCAGGCTGACAGGCCTGTAGTTCTCTGGGTCCTCCTTACAGCCCTTTTTGTAGATGGGTGTCACATTGGCAAGTTTCCAGCCTTCTTGGACCTCCCCTGTCAGCCAGGACTGTTGATAAATGATGAAGAGTGACTTGGCAAGCTCCCCTGCCAGCTCCCTCGGTACTCTTGGATGGATCCCATCTGGGCCCATAGACTTGAGTGTGTCCAGGTGGCGTAGCAGGTCATTAACTGCTTCCTCCTGGATTGTTGGAAGGTTATTCAGGTCTTTGTCCCTGCCTGCCAGCTCAGGGAGTTGAATACTCTGAGGATAACTAGTCTGACTATTTAAGACTGAAGCATAAAAGGCATTAAGCACCTCATCCTTTTCCCTTTCCTTGGTGGTAATGTTTCCTCCTGCATCCAACAAGTGATGGAGATTCTCCAAAGCTTTCCTTTCATTGTTAATTTATTTATAAAAACATCCCTGTACTCTTTTTGGGTTGCCTGACCCTTCTTCCAGAGGTGGTAGACTCTCCTTTTTTCTCTGAGTCCCAGGAAAAGCTCTTTGTTTAGCCAGGCTGGTCGTCTTCTCTGCCACTTTGTCTTTCTACAGATGGGGACAGCCTGTTCCTGTGTTTTTAAAACCACTCTCTTGAGGAATGTTCAGCCTTCCTGGGACACCTTCCCTTCAGGACAGTCTCCCAAGGGACTCTCACAACCAGTGTCCTAAAAAGCCTAAAGTCTGCCCTTTAGAAGTCCATGTTAGTGGTTTTACTGACACCTCTCCTTACTTCACCAAGGAAATGTCATAAGGAACCCATCATATCAGCAACACTTGACCTGCAAGTGCTTTAAATCATATTAAAAAATCTAAAGCTGTATCATTCCTCAAAAACATCAAAAGCAAGAACTGACTAAAACATTATCTGCATTTTCTGATGGTGAGACCTTACAGGCCGCAAATCAGTTGATTATGTCTGATTGTAAATATAATATTTAGGAGGCACAGAGTTACTGTACACAATAAATGTGTTTTAGTCCTTACATGTGATTTGACATTGTTAACTCTCAGTGCTTCAATTTTAGAAGTGTATTTTGTGATAGAATAACTGTGTACTTACCTGTATCTTTTGAGATGGTGTGACTGGCTGACTGAAATGGGTTTAATACGTAAAAGTAGTTTTACAGTGACTTAGTCTGGAACAGAATTTAACTCTCTGCATATCACATGGTGTAGCTTTCTAGTACCAATACAATCTCTGAACATAAAGTTAGAGATAGGTAACAACACCTCAAAGCCTCCAGCACATTAAAAACTATAGTGACTTTTTCCAAAGTATACGTTCTCAGTATTACTTGTGTTCTATTGATATGGAAAGTCTTATACTTTAACCAAAAGAAAAATAAATTTTATAGTGACAGTTCTAAATGCAGAAAAGATTGCTGCAGGCTTATTTGTTTCTTTTTATGTTTTTCTTCTTCCAGGTTATTTTAGTATTAAAAAAAAAGATTGAGGAATTGTGAGAAAAAAATCTTATAATTGGTAGTTTTGATACTTTACACAGCATTATATTAAAACAAAGGGCTCTTTTTGTGTTGAAAATATTAATTTTAGAAAAATGTTGAAAGGTCAAATAAGGATGATATTTTCATTTCTATATTATTCTACAGTACCAGTCAGAGTACATAAATAGATATAATCTCATAATGTATTGAAATATGGTATTTTATGTTGTACTTGACTGTGAACCTATGATATAACATAAATAGAAAAAATACTCATCTGAAATAAAACTTAATTTCTTCTGATGTGTTTGATGTTTTTTAAACAAGAAAATCCTTTTAGTTGTTTTGATTTAAAGTGAAGATGACTTCTGAAATTCCATAAGAAACAAATGAAAATTCATTCAATTTTACCTGTATTGTCAAATACATGTGATTCTTACCAAGTGTCAGCTCTGAAAAGCAATTGAGAGAAATTAAATGCAAGAGTAATTGCGTGTGTTTCCCCCTTTATAAAGCCCATAAGCAAGTGAAAGTAGTCCTTTTTATGAAGCAGGTCCCCCTCCTTAATCAGACTAGAAAAAAGTCTAACTCTGATGTATGTTATACATAAACTGTAATGCAATAGCACTATCAAATTTTTCTCAGGCAATTAAACTTTATGCCAAGCTAATTCAATTTTGCTGCTGTTTTATTAAGTCCTATGAAAAAAACTAAATCTGTTCTCTTCAGTAAATCACAAGTTTCACAAAGCATTTTCTAATTCAGAATCCTTGTTCTGCTATTTTGATATATTAAATATCCAGCAAAGAATTTCCAGTGTCATAAATCTAGACTGATAAAATTAATCCTATTTCTGAAGAGAAATAAATATTTTATTGCAGCTTTATGAGCTTTTGTTCCCTTTTCACTCACAAGTAGGTGTTGTTTAGTGGTACAAAGACATTTTGCTGCTGAAAAATGTATTAGAAACAGTACAATAGTAGTAGAATTCATATCTACAAAGCTGTTCACTTCTCAGAATGAAGGTTCAAGAATATCCTAAGGAAAACTTAAAGTACAGTGGTGTCAATAACAATACTACACTGGTTATTCTTCTTACATTTTAGAATCTAGAAATTATTTTACTATTATTTGTAATTTTACAATATAAATTTTCTGAAATTGCACCTGAAAAATATCTATGCAATCAAATTTACTAATTGCAAATGGATCATGAAACTCAGAAATCAGAAATAATAATCTAGTTAATCCTTCATTTTCTTTCCATTTTTTCTTTCTTAGGAATGTAAAGAAAATATAAGATTAAAGATGTTCATGACTCGATTATAGCTTCTGAGGTTTTAAGCATTTCCAGTAATGATTCAGTTTACTGAAGCCTGGCACAACATACACTGCATTTTGAATCTATATTGTCTGAAATATAAAAAATGTGGGTGAGGACTCCAAGGGCATTGAATATTGTTTGTTGCAATTTAGAAATGGGCTGGGGAGAAAGGAATGTAAAGGTAGGAATTTCTGTCCTAATAGAGACAAATGGACAGGTATGGCAAGGTCTGGTCCTATATATTAAACTGAGAGGATTGCTTTCATTGAAGTACTGTTGCAGATAAGCAAAGTGGGACAGTTCTCTGGTGTGATGCATCTTGCACAGATATTCACAAACATACAGAATGAGTCTAAATGTTCTATTCTAGCGTGGTAAAGGTTTAGCTGAAGTTTGCACAGGCTGTATGGTCTGCAAGGCCCTGGAAATTCAAAGTCACTTTGTCCCACAGTTTTGTGTGCTGTTTAAAAATTTCTGCAGATCAACAAATGAAAATGGTAGTGTGGCTAAATGTGAAGAAGAGATAACCCGTAATGTTTAGACAACACACTATCTGTCCTCAAAAATGCACAGAAACACTATAAAGCATCAGAAAGGTACAAAGCACTCAGTTTGGTTTTTCCACCTTTTTGGAGCTACTAAGTTTGATAACTTTTTCTGTAATTACCCGATACTTTTTAATGAACACCGCTAATGTTAAAATTTGGAATATCTGACAATTTTTATTTTGGCATAGTTACCAAATAGAATGGCAGATTACTAATTCACAGTTGCAAATGGAAAAGCTTTAGTCCAGAAGGACAGTACAGCTGCAGGTAGAGGCTTATAACAGCTATTAAATTTACAGACAGTCAACAGGAGTTTTCAAAATTATCTAAGTTTGTTGAGACATATGGAAAAGTTTAGGAAGAGAAATGTTATCAGGATAAACTATGATTCAACATTTAGGCCAAATACACACATGGACCTTAATTCAAATGTGTTCTGCAACCCATTGAAATAAAGAAGGGAAACATATGCAGAATGTTCCTTTTAGCTAATTGTACTTAATGATTTATGTTTTCTTCACTGGAGAAATGGAGAAACTGGAGAGGAGGACATGCATAGAGCAGAATAATATTGCAGGCCACTATCATTGAGGAAAATACTCTTGAGCTCTGAAGGACAGAGCAGCTAAACACAAGAAGGACCAAGTTTATCCGTTAAGAGGTTTTTAAATATTAAACATTTAAGTGTGCTTTAATGAAAGATCTCAAGCAGACGTTACCAGCCACCAGCCAGGTATGCAGCCTAGGACCTAGACTAGATCTTCTGTTTCTGTCCTGTAACAATGAATATATAGCTATTTTACGAAACACAAAAGGAAAAAAATAATGCTAGAGTACCATCATGGATACATAGCCTCAGTACAGGGCAAGTCTGACAAGGGGATAAGCTTGGGAGGAGCTCAAGCCAGTCTGTTTGCTGGAGATGAAGGAGTCTTATTGCAGGATGGAACTAAACAGAACAGGCTGAGCTCTTCAGGCATCCAACAGTTCAAAAGCAGTTTAGGAAGGGCCAGTGGACTATTTTGTTTCATTCCAACATACAAAACTGCTACAGAACAAGGGTGAACTGCAGTTAATCTCAACAATATTTTACTTATCACACACAAACACTTGTATAACCAACCATAAACACTTGCATTCCAGCAGGGAGGCTAGATTTGGACTATACCTACTATCTCTGACTGACACTATTTTTGTCAAGAAAGTCATTTCTTGCACACTGCTCACTGCTCAATCCTGTGTAACAGGGTAGATTGTTGTCTTTGAAATCTCGGTACTAGAAGTAGTGAAATTTAGCAAACAACTCCAATATCTCTTTTTCTGGTAGTTCAAAATGTGTCTTTACCTTCATCCTGAGCTACTATTACAGTTTTGCATTAATTTCTTAGGGATGAGCCCCCCATTGTGCTAGATGTTGCCACTGAATACCTGCAGCAACTGTCCTTTCAATACACTGCTTGCAGCCTTCCTTTTCTTGAGGTGAATGTGAGGTTGTTTTGGTTTTCATCTTTTCCTCCTGTGGTGGCAGGGAACTTCTTAAATACAGAAGAATCTGGCATTTCTAAAACAGAATGGTGCTGATTTGCAAAGCAAAGATTTCTTATAGAAGATAGCAAAGAAAATGGAAACTGGCACAAGGAAAAATAAGTTATGGAAAGCAACGGGGGAACTGGCATATTTTTAACAGTATGAAATGAAAAGGATTACAGAATAGTTATGCTTCTGGTTTGTGGCACATATATTCACACCAATCACTGTTCCTCCTTGTTCTTTTAAGCCTGGAGATGAATAGAAAATGACATTTTTTTGTTTACTAATTTATGAAAAACAATGGGAGATGCTTTTGCTCAGTAAACGTAACATCTTTCCCTAATGCCTGTGAAATATTTAATAGGTTAGGAAGTGTGACATAGCTAGTTACATATTAACGGTACTTAGCAGATCAGGGTGTTATCAGTTCTTAGGGTCTACTTCATCAATTCAAGCCTGTGTCTCCTTTAGCAATGAAGATACTAACAAAACCAAAAGATACCCTACAGTGTTTATCTGATTATGTCAGATTAGACCTGCAGTTGTCCTTAGAAAATGAGTGAGTTAGTTTGGCAATTTAACTTGTTTTTGTCAGTGAGATGATTTTAAAATCTAGGCAGGCTAATAAAAACAGCTTTTTCAAGTGTTTGGGTATTTTTTATTCCTTAGCAATTAAAACATCCATTTTTACACTTTTGTTCAAAGACAAAAGGACAGTTGTGTTTCAAACTCTCAGATCCTGCTAGTCCATGTCCCAGAGAGCAGCAAGTGCAGTAACAGAGTTCAGGTTCTCAGCTGTCAAATGAGAAAAAATTCTCCTCTGGATACCATGTATGAAGTCAGGAACTAATGCTTCCTAGAAATAGATGTTGAAATCTCACCAGGGAGAGTTTATACTGGCTTTACAAGTGAGGAGGCAAACTGCAATTTCTTGTAATATTTTTACCACTTTATTCAACTAGAAAGTCCCAAATCCATCTGGATCTGCATGAATAAGGAAAAGCATGAAGGTGGAAGAGGGCATATGTACCTTGAAATGCAGAGGTTTTTTAATGCTTTGTTATTTTGTTCCCATGAAACATTGTGAAGGCTGTCCAAGGGAAACAGAGACGTCATTGCTGGTAAGCATGGTGAGAAAGATTTAAAATACTCGTATTAACTTCCTCCCTTTTCCTTGCCCTGTGCCCCTGTCTACTCCCATCACAAAACATAGTGCAGGTTTATTAAAGAAAGATTTTTTTGAGACATGAAAATTGTTCTGTGGAATAAGCAATACAGTATCATAAAATCTACAGGTTCTCAAAATCCATTTGAACCCTGCTGAAGTGGTGGAGTTGGCCATTCTGTTAGTTTTTTTCACTCAATGGATTGGGTTGCATCTCATCAAACCTTAAAGACAAGCATTGCCCTTCCAGGATATCAGCAGATGCAGAAAAAAATCATTGTTCTAAAAATCAGGGCTCCATCTCGGGTGTATTTCCTATAAATTATTTCGTATAATAAAACCTTCAAAGTACATTTTTTTTTAACAGACAGAACTTATGTAATGAATGGCTACAGGTAAGAATGTCAGCTATGTATGAATGTATAATCACCAGCACAAATATATTGCTTACTACGGGCATGGTACCCAGTAGAAAATGATCACAAAACTTTATGGCAACAAATCCTGCCATAAAAATGTCACTGTGTTTTTTGTTTGAAACAACATTGCCACAAAAACACATTTGAGCCCTTTGAAGCTCTCTTTACAAGATTTAACACGTCCAGTGTAAGTTCTACAGCAAAGTCTGTAATAAACTGCAAACAAACACTTAGTAGTTGAGATAAATTTGACTTGTACATTCAGCAATAATGGATTTAATGGTGACCAAGTGTTATGGATTGTCTGGCGGCGAGGAAGGGGTTAAGGTGTTGGCTCCGTTTCTTTAAATGGCTCTTAAGGAGCGCTACCCCCTCCCCCCAAGGATTTGGTAATGGGGTGGGGGAAGGGAGTTTTCTGTAAGAAACTGCTTGGAAGGCAGGGTCCCGCTCAGGACAGACCCACCCCAAGCCAGGCCCCAAGCCAGGATCAGCCAATCGCGCCTCTGCGAATAACATATTGGGGAAGAACCCTCCCCCCTTTCTTCTGGCACGGTGGGGGGAGGGGAAGTACTACACAGTAGAGAGAGGCGCCACACGCGGCTGCTTGCCGCTCCGGCGAACAAGAGCCCCCGCCATGGCTCATCCGGGAGCCCTTCTTCCCGGGAGCAGATGAAGACCTCCAATGGCGGAGAAGAGGAGCAGGATTTGAGAGATAATGGAACTGCACAGCACTCCGGTCAGTGAGAGAGAGAGAGAGTGAGAGAGAGAGAGTGAGCTTCTCCATCATTTTCCCTTGCCATGTGGTGAAGAAAAGCAGCCGTGGAGGACCCCACGCTGGAACTAGAAGCCCCACACCGGAGTCGGGGGTGTCGCCAGGGGACTGAAGCCCCGTTGGAAGAAATCCACGTGGCAGGTGGGAGAGACGGTGATGAGAAAAGGGGTGGCTTGGACTGACTGCATTCTCCTCACCACCACCCCCCCACCCCCACCNGTCTCTTGCCCGTGACCCTAAGTGGTAAGTGAAACCCTCCCAGTTTCCTGCCTCAGCCCACCAGGTGTTTAGGAAACTGTACCTGTGGTCTCGTGGACCATGAAACCAAGAACAATTTTTTCATTAGGGAGATTAATGCTTTGAAGATGGATCTAGATGTGTATTTGAGTTTCATTCAAATCTGTAAAAAAAAAAATAAACATTTTTCTGTTAAGGGAAGAATCAGCTTAGTTTTATACTTTCATTATATTTATAGCAGATATTTAAATAATTAACTTGGAAAGAGAGGACTTTTCTTTCAATACACTTTTGCCAAGTTCTACTCATTCACTGAAACCTCTTTTAATCAGCAAAAGCTAAGAAGTAATGTGTTATCAGAAACAGAATGAGTCAGGATTATGTAGGATTTTTTTTTTATTATTCAAATACTCTTTTAGACTTTTTGTTGATGGGTGTAGTTTGGCCACCCTGCTTTTCTCCTCTACAGCTAAAATGACACTGATGGATAGAGGGCACTTTTAACACCTCAGAGGTGTTGCACAGACAAGATGCTGTACCCAACAGCATTGTACCCACACCTTCCTTAATTCCTAGCCCCAGAATTCTGGTTTTGGTAATTTGAAAAATACAATTTTTTTCTTGAGTTTTCAATTAACTTCGAATGAAAAGTGTGACTTATTTTTGATTGGATTTTTTAAAAATCATTTTGGTAAAATTTTTTGCTATTTGAAATGCAAAACCATTTTCCAGGTCTTCTTAGTGAAATAAATTGTAAAGGTTGAACAAAATTATACTTCATTAAACATGTTTACAGATGCTAGAAGCAAAATAATTTCTGCAACACTATGCCCTTTTCTGCAATGTTCTTTTTCCTGTAAAGTGCCATTACTTAAATTGACATATCTCTTCAGAAATTTCAAATGTATGTGATGATGTAAAGATTTAAAACTCATTGGAAAATATGTACCTGGTCACAACAGTACATGAGATATATAGTGGTATCTGCTCCAGACAAAGTTCAATATGGATGCTACTATCTTGTTGCAGTGCCAGGTCAGGTTTTACAGTGCAGATTCAGCTGGCTGGAACTAAATGGCTTGTCAAATTTAAGCTTCCCTGTGACTACCAAAAGGAGTATGACACTGAGAAAGGGGAAAACTAACATATGGCCTTATGAGAAATTATTGCATTGGAAAACACACAGGAAGAGAGTGAATGGTTCTTGTATGGAAAAGACACTGCCAGACAAACTTCTAATTAAAACACTGAAGCCATAAACTCATAACTTTAAAGAGTGCCCCACAAGCTGAATAAGAGATGTGTCCACAGTAAGAGGTGTGACTGAGTATTCCAGTTTCTGAGAAATTTACTATGCAGTTTAAGCGGTAGTCTATTGATCTTCAAGTATAATTTCACACGGAGAATTTTGTGAACCAAAAAGTATAATTTCTTAGAAGGGTCCAAATCCAAAGTCTATTTAGTTTTGATCTTTAACAACCTTTTTCTCAAGGGGAACTGGTGAACTCAAACCTCAGAGCTAGGAGCTGCATTTCCCAGGGGGTCTGTCTTGAAGTTTTCAAGCAAGTAGATTGTGCCTGTTATCTGCTGAATATGTTTAAACAGAAGGTGGCTCTTCACAGAGATATTCTGACAAGTAAGTTTCCTTTCTGATCACAGACGGCTATTAAAACAGCTATGTCCTAAATTTTTCACATAGCTCATATCCAGATCCACTGAAGTCAATAAAAATACTCCGTTGGGAATCTCTTTGTCTCAGACTTTTGGAGTATGTGAACTATATTATCTGTTTTTCATCACAGAATCACAAAATCACAGAATCACAGAATGGTTTGGGTTGGAAGGGACCTTAAAGATCATCCAGTTCCACCCCCCTGCCATGGCTGGGACACCCTCCACTAGACCAGGTTGCTCAAAGCCTCATCCAGCCTGGCCTTGAACCCCAGGGATGGTGCATCCACAACTTCTCTGGGGAACCTGTTCCAGTGTCTCACCACCCTTACAGTAAAAAAATTCTTCTTTATAAACCTTTTAAATCTATCTCCTTTCATTTTAAAACCATTGCCCCTTATTTTGTCACTACAGGCCCTGGTAAAAATTCTCTGACTTTCTCATAAGGCCCCCCTTTTCAAAGGTCACAATAAGGTCACCTTGGAGCTTTCTCTCCACCAATTCTCTCAGCCTTTCTTCATAGAGTAGGTGCTTCACCTCTCTGATCACTGTTGTAGCCCTGTTCTCGATTCACTTAATAGATCCATGTCTTCCCTATATTGGGGAACCCAGTGTACCAAGTGTAGTACACAATCTCTTCTACTCTGAGCAACCTATGATACTTAATAGTGTTTTTGACAGTGGGCTTTTAGGTTGTTAATTTATTAACAGGTTACAGAATTATTCTGGGTTTCGGATCTGGATCCAGAAATTTTTGTGTATAAGTCTCTGCATTATTCAGAGATACCAGTGGTTTCTTCAATATTAAGTAAACTCACCAAAGATGTCCACCATAACCTACAAATCTCAGGGAGTTGTAGACTCCAGTAATCAGTATACTCATTCACATAGCTACGAAGGATCTATTATACACCTTCTTGTGGCTTTTTGCTTATTACAACTGATTTTTAGGGTAGGTTACTTTTGAAACATCTACATTAGGAGTTGCGGTTGTGCAGTATGTTTGGTAAGCCACAGTCATTACTCCAGCAACTGTGGAAACCCGCTGCGCAAGACTACATGACTAGAAACCACAGACACCCACTTTGTTGTCAGAGTTACTTCTTGCTCTTTTTTGGATATCAGAATTAGATTCTGGACAGAATCCCATTAAAACACACAACCTAAAATTAATTTGACCACGTCTAAAAATCTTTCATATACTGAGAGGTTTGGGATTCTGTGAAAAAGTTTTGTTGGCACTAAACCAGCAAATACATGTGTATATATATATATATATATCAGCTTTGCCTTCTGAAACTGTGAAAAGGATAAACACTTCATAAAACCTCCTGCCAGAGAACCAAACATATTGAAATGGCTTTTTATGGAGATATTGAAACAACAACAAAAAAAATACACAGGTCTTGTTTCTCCTGAGGGTTCAATTACTTTGAGTGCTGGTAGCAAACTTTGATTGATAAATCTAACCTTTCCTTTCCAGGCAATAGTTTGATCACACAGTGATGAAAAAAAGTTACAGAATGGAAAAATAATATTTGGATTGCAACAGAATAATGCAGAGGCTGCCTTTGACTTTTACAAGGTGAGAAATGTTTTCCCATTTTGATTGTGCGATGGCAAGAATCTCTTCTAAGAGCAGGCAAATCTGGGCTTTGTATGATGTTCTTAAATTATTTTTCAAAATTTATAAGACTTCTCCAGCTTTCCAACTAGAAATTCATAATACATCCAAAATGCAATTCAAACTATGGTGGCAACATACACTTTTCAGCAGCACAAATGACTGATGAAGTGTTGTGGTGACCACATGTCATATGTGAAATATGAACTAAGAAAGAAAACTCCCCAGCTCTCAGGGAAAACCAGGAAGCTTTTCTATCCAAAACAAACTTGCGGTGTTTTGCAACTGGGCTTACACAAATAAACTCATCAAGGATGTCCATCATGACCTAATCTGACACCTCTATGTATCTTTTTAATTGTCCATTTACACAATTTTTCCCCACTCTTCCCTCCTAAAATAATTCTTGACGGCCTGAAATCCTCCGTCAATATTTTTGTCAAATCTTCTTCCTTTTCATGTAGAAGAGAGGTTATCAATCAAATAAAATTAAGATAGACCATTTAATTTTATTTTATCAGAATAAATTCCTTTCCATAAGAACCTTCTTCACTACAGGTAAGGGAGCTATGCCTAATCTTGTAAGAAATTCCACTGGAAAAAAGAAAAAAAGAGAGAGAGAAAAACCTAAATTTGGTTTTAAAATAAGAGCATGATCATCAAATTTTATTTTGAAAATAAATCACTTCACAATGTTTAAAGCTCTGTTGTTTAAATGTTTTCCAATTTCCACAAGGGATCTGGACAGGCTGGACCAATGGGCTGAGGCCAATTGTATGCAGTTCAATAAAGCCAAGCAGCGGGTCCTGCACTTTGGTCACAACAACTCCCTGAAACACTACAGGCTCGAGGGAGAGTGGCTGGAAAGCTGCCGAGCAGAGAGAGACTTGGGGGTGCTGGTCAACAGCCGGCTGAACATGAGCCAGCAGTGTGCCCAGGTGGCCAAAAAGGCCAACGGCATCCTGGCCTGCATCAGAAATAGTGTGGCCAGCAGGACTAGGGAAGTGATTGTGCCCCTGTACTCAGCACTGGTGAGGCCGCACCTTGAATCCTGTGTTCAGTTTTGGGCCCCTCACCACAAGAAGGACATTGAGGTGCTGGAGCAGGTCCAGAGAAGGGCAACAAAGCTGGTGAAGGGTCTGGAGCACAGGCCTTATGAGGAGAGGCTGAGGGAGCTGGGGTTGTTTAGTCTAGAGAAGAGGAAGCTGAGAGGAGACCTTATCACTCTCTACAACTACCTGAAAGGAGGTTTTAGTGAGGTGGGTGCTGGCCTCTTCTTGAAAGTAACAAGTGGTAGGACAAGAGGAAATAGCCTCAAGTTGCACCAGGTGAGGTTTAGGCTAGATATTAGAAATAGAGATATTAGATATCTCTCCGTCACCGTGATCAGCTGATTCGGAGCCAACCCAGCTCCGAT
>VZTO01015394.1:7307-18445 GCA_013400615.1 Syrrhaptes paradoxus
GGTTTCTGGGGATCATTAGCTGGCAGCAGGCTGAGCCTTTTGGGGGGAGCAGTATCATTGTGTATCACCCATTCCCTCCCTCCTCCAGGGTCATTGGCCGAGAGTGGGCTGGGCCTTTGGTCATGAGGTGGGGAGGGGCAGAATCACTGTGTATCACATTGCATATTTGTATATAGTATTATTTTCAATATTATTGTAGTTTAGTTATTAAATTGTCCTTAACCCAGGAGTCTTTTTTGACATTTACCTCTTCAATTCTCTCCCCTATCATTGGGTGGGGGCAGGGATTGTGTGAGCAGGTGTGTGTGGTTTGGCCCCCAGCCAAGGGCCAACCCGCCACAATAAATATCAATTTATTGTCTTTTTCACATGTATGGTATCATGTTCTGTGGATACCATTCTGTATACTTAGTCATTTTGTTGCCTTTCCTTGTATCTTTCCAAGTTTTATATTTTTTCCAGATGGATTTACCTTAACTCCATTATGGTTTTATAATTATAATATATAGTCTTAGTATCGTCTAGGTAAATTTTTTCTAAATTATGGTTGCTTCTTTCATAAGAATGCTTATATTCTATGTTTTATTTGGTTTCTATTTGTTTGGTTTTTTTTCATCATTATCCAGACACTCCTTCAGGAGTAGTAATAACAAATTCAGACTCCACTGGACACCAGCTGAACTATGTGCGTTACCCTGTACTTTTATGCACTGGATTTCATCACTTTTACCTCATTCTTTTCATCCGTCCTTACTGTCACAGAATCATAGAATCCTAGAACATCCTGAGTTGGATGGGACCCACAAAGATCACTGAGTCTAACTCATGACTCCACGCAGGGCAACTTAAAATTTGAACCATGTATTTAAGAGTGTTCTCCAAATGCTTCTTGAACAGGCTTGGGGCAATGACCACTTCTCTGGGGAGCTTGTTCCAGTGCTTGACCAATCTCTCAATGAAAAATTTTTTCTAACATGCAATCTGAACTTCTGATGCAGCTTTAAGCCGCTCCCTCATGTCGTATCACAGGACAGCAAAAAGAAGAGATCAGCACCTCCCTCTTTGCTTTCCCTCGTGAGGAACTTGTAGACAACAATGAGGTCACCTGCCAGCTTCCTGTTTTCTAAGCTGAACAAACCCAGTATCCTCAGCTGTTCCTCATCTGTCATGTTCTTCAGTCCCTTCATCACCTTTGTTGCCCTCTTTTTGATACCTTCTGAAATTTTGATATCTTTCTTATACTGTGGAGCCCAAAACTGCACACAGGAGTCCATATGAGGCCCCACCAATACTAAGTAAATTCACCTTCCTCATGTTTGAATGTCTAAAACTCTGCCGTGGCTGCTGTCTGGTCTTGGCTCTTTATATTATTCAGTTCTGAAACATTTTCTATTTTAAATTTGCATTTCAGACAGCTTTTTCCAGTAAGGACTGGTTCTTAGACCTTCTCTGCTCTGAATATCAATCTAGAAATGTGGCTTGATTTTCCTTGTGGTATTATCTTTTGTACTCCTTTTACACCCTTATGAGCTCCACCAACTACTTCTGGCAATCTTCCTGATTCTGATGTTCTTGGAACAGTTTTTCTTAAAAGCTCTGATACTTTCAATTAATTGCTCTCCTCAAAATGATTTTTTTAACTACTTTTCTTTCCCAATAACACTGCACAGAGAAATCTGAAGTTGTTCTAGGTAGATGAATGCTGTATCTGCTATAAGTGATATTGAGCATGAGCTAGTAAGCTGTGTTTGATTTAAACTGATCCTGTGAGTTAAATAACTTCCTTTGCATGACTCTGTGACTGTGGTCATAAGCATAACTAGACTTGCAGAGATCTGTACAGAGATAGTCTGCTTATGCCCATTTTAAGTCCTCAGTCTACCTGCAAACTGGGTAAATTTCAGTAATGGTTAAGATAAACATTAGGCGAGTTAAATTCTTGCTATGCAAATAGCAAATGGTACTTCATACCTTAAGATAGCCTTTACCATATCTGCAGGCATGCATTGTCATTCAGGTAGTGTTAAAGCCTTCCAGAAAAAAAATTTGCTCAGACAAGACCATAAAGGAACAACTGATGAAGAAATGACCCTTTCATAAGAAGTGTGTTGCTCATCTTTAACATAATTTACAGATAAGACAAGTTACAAGAAGAAGGTTCTGAAGACTATCACACTTAGAAAGAAATGCAGAGTGGGGTTCTATTGTTAATGGTGGGTGTGACAAATCTTCTGACCAGAGATAAATTAGTTTTGCACAGCAGAACTCATGAAGTGTACCTGATGGGATAAAAGGGCATAATGCAAAAAACAGGGTAAAAGTTCATAGTTTAACATCACCAAGGAATAGCAATGGGACCTGAGAAACAGCACGAGAAAACAGATTCCCCTAAAACTACGTTTGAAATCTCATTAACTCTTTCTTGCCTGTAGCTTTGTTATATGTTGTAGGTACAGAAATAACTTGACCTATCCTGTAGCCATCAACAATAAAATTACACTTCAAACAATGTCGCATGTCACTGTATCACAGAATCACAGAATCACAGAATCACAGAGTGGTTGAGGTTAGAGAAGTTCTCTGGAGACTCTCTAGTCCTATCAGCCCATTCCTCCGCCCTGTCAAGGTCCCTCTGGATGGTTCCTCTGGTGTATCAGCCACTCCTTCCCATTTAGTAACATCAGCAAATTTGCTGAGAGTACACTCTGCCCCACCATCCAGATCATTAATGAAATTGTTAAACAGGACTGGACCCACTATTGGCCCTTGGGCACACTAGTAGTTACTGGCCTACAACTAGACTTTGTATTGCTGATCACCGTCCTCTGAGCCAGGTCATTCAGCCAGTTTCCAATCCACCTCACTGCCTGTTCAGCCAGCCCATACTTCAGCAGCTTCTCTGGTGGATCTAACAGAAGACTGCGTCAAAAGCCTTACTGAAGTCCAAGTAGGTAATATCCACTTTTCTCCTCTACTCCACCAAGACAGTCATTTCATTGTAGAAGGTTATCAGTTTGGTCAAGCATGACTCCCTTGATCAATCCATGCTGAGTACTCCTGATGACTTTCTT
This sequence comes from Syrrhaptes paradoxus, assembly GCA_013400615.1. NCBI lineage: Eukaryota > Metazoa > Chordata > Aves > Pterocliformes > Pteroclidae > Syrrhaptes > Syrrhaptes paradoxus. Next base: position 10,379 of record VZTO01015394.1, read on the forward strand.
TTTTTTCATGTGCCTGGAAGTGGCTTCCAGGATTATCTACCACATCACATTCCCAGTGAGGTGCGAGGTGAAGCTGACTAACCTGGAGTTCCCCGAGTCCTCCTTCTTGCCCTTCTTGAGGACAGGAGTGACGTGTTTTCCTCCGGTCTCCAGACACTTCTCTCAGTTACCACAATCAACCACAAATTATTGGGTGGTCTTGCAACAGCATCAGTCAGCTCCCTCAGTACTGCTGGGTGCATGCTATCAGGGTCTACGGTTTTATGCCCGTCCCATTTCCTTAAGTATTCCATGACATGATAATCTTTTATCAAGGGTAGATCTTCCTTGCTACAGCCTTTGCCCCTGATCTCCAGGGTCTGGGTTTCATAACATATGGACTTTCTAGTAAAGACAGAGGCAAAGAAGGCATTCAGTACCCCAGCCTTTTCCATGTCCTGGGTAACCAGGTCCCCTGCTTCATGTAGGGGATCCCAGTAGGCCTAAATTTTCCCTAGTGTGTGAGCCAGCACAGGAAGGACACAGGAACAACCACAAAACCATGGATGAAATGCAAAGGTTAAATTTATTTTCATTACCTTGCAAACCGAGGGATGCCCAAAGCAGCATCTGCGCAGAGACACAAGCAGGAACACAGACACTGTGGAGCTCAGTCCTTACTAGAGGGTCACTGAACTTGCTGTTTTCACCTGTATATTAAGGATTAATGCAGGCATAATTTTCCACTGTGCTTTGATATTTTTGTCTGTTCTCCTGTATTGGAGTTTTGAAATTTAATCATAAATGAGAATAATTACTTATTGTAGCATGAATTTCCTTGCCTGCTTCCTGTGTGCCAGCTCATGAGCAAACTGGAAGTATTCCTCCAACTGGTGGGCCCATTTGGATTGGTGGCAGTGGTGGGCAACATTGAGGTCTGTATAGATACTCATACATAAACACTGTATGAACTTGTGTGCTTGGCCAGTTCAGATCCAAACTAGTGAAAGTAAGCTTTGTTAACCAATAAAATCAAGGTCACTGTTAGCAATGAAACATACAAAAACTTCTCTCATAACCACAGTCCAAGCACACATGTCCTGTCCAACACAGAAACAAGATGAATGGTGGCCATCCGTCTATGGAAAACTTTTCTGAAAAGAGTAATCTTTAACACCACTTTTTAAGTCCCAACATTCAATTTATATTTTGTGTGTATGACCTCACAATCAGTCTCATTTCTATTGGTCCAACATATTTTCTTATCATGTGCATCCCAATATTGCTAAAACCTGCATTTTTAGGATTGCTGAACTGTATTGATATATATTGAGCATTTAAACTGTACCTGATAAGAAAGATTATTGGCTGTCAGGTTTCAAGAGCACTTTCTTAACCAGTCAAGAAATTGACACGGAAAACAAGCAAAAACAAGTGCTTTCTGTTCCAAAGATAAAATTATTTATAAGCCACTCTTTTCTATATCAAATAGTCAAGCTTCTAACTCCCTAGGCCTTTAAAAACATTTTTTTTCAAATAAATTTAATAAATTTCTGCAACTTCTATGTACAAGTGATGTCTTTCATAAATAAAAGAAAATTGTCTTAAAGACTATCTGTAGGCATGTTTGTGGAAATGGACAGATTTTACACTGTATTCTGTTCATCACTGTATGGTGATTTATGGCAAAGTCAGGTTGTTTAGACCCATGGCACAACACGACCACATGAGATAATGACCCAGAGGTATACTAAAGGGTTCAGCAAGAGACAGTTGCTGAAATTATAACAGTCATTAAATCTATTCCCACTGTAAAATCTGGATTACATCTGGGTGTCTGTGAAACAACATGCTTCAGCTAGATCAACTTTTTCCTGCATATTCAACCCTATCATGTTTGACTCCTTCCTTTAAAGCTAATTTAGCCATGCTTCTCTTGGATATTTGCCTCATTTTCTAGTACTGTACTTCATACTTACCTAAGGCTATTTTTATTTTTCCATCTCAGAACTTTTTTCTAGTCAGCTTTTGTTATTTTTATACCTTTTGACAATCTTCATATCCAGCTCGCACTTTGACCCTCTGCTTATCCACATCCTACCTGCTGGTTTGATTTCTCTCCTCCTCCCCTGCTGGGTCATTCCGCTTTATCCAAGCTTAACACATTCTTTCAATCCTCTCTAGCTCCCAATCTCAATTTTTCCTCTTTTCTCTGTCCTAGATCCTGTATACATATCATTCCACTTTTACATATGTATTCTGTGAAGGGATTTTGTTCTTATTCCATTATATACTCATAGTTTCCTGCCTTTGGCAGCTTCAGTCTTCCTGCAGGTCCTGACATTCCACATATATGGAGGTATGCAGATTCTGAAATCTTCCCTAAACTGTCACCCTTTCCTCCTCTCGTCACTATCTTATTTGCTCTTGCTCCAAATTCAGATGCTCTAAACTCATTCCAGACTGACTCTGTTTTACTAAAATATTTTTCTTATAAAATGAGAAAACGAACTGATATTCAAAGTAATCCTTCTTTAGCTTTGCATAACTTTAAATACACAGAGATCTGTGCTAATAATTTATTTTTAATGGTATTCCTGTACTGCCTACAAGCCATTTACTCACTCCATAGAAAACAGATTAATATCATTCTTCAAGACACTGTGTCTGTTTTTTCTTAATTTATTTAAAAATGCTCAGGTAAAATATAACATGAAAGAAAATGCATTTCAACTGAAGGTATTTCTGAGACATTTCTAAGTGCCTATATGTTTTAAACGACAATATACGTGTTTATATACTTCATCTGCAATGTGAAGAAAAGATAAAGTGCCTTTAGAAAAACAGGGAGCTATGAAATGGCTGGGCAACATACCACATAGACTCAAATTGGATGGTTATAGTTTCATATATTTTCAATAACATCTTTGCATGGGTGAATGGCTTCTGCATACTTTTTCTATGCAAATTATTCATTTCTTTCCAATCACTGTGACAGTACAAAAGTGCATAGGAAATAGAATTATTTTTTCTCCATTTGGTGCCAGTATCTATCTTGAATGCCCTATGAGAACCCGCATATCCTTAAAAATTCAAGTGAAAAGATCCATTTGTAAGAAAAGCTTGATTCACAGAAGAGTATTCAAGAACTTTGCATTATTTTGCAGAAAAAAATTACAAATACACTTTCTTTGCTAGTTTATTACCTCAAAGAAAATGAGGTGTTCTGTTCTCGGGTACTTCAGTGGAAGTTCACAGGAAATAAGCACATATTGTTGAAGACAAAAAAATGTGTTCCATGAAGTTATCAGGAAATTTATAAGTATTTCTGACTGGATTTCAGTGAAGTTGCCAAGAAATAAAAATTGAAAAAAAAAAAAAGGAGAATATCACAAAAAAAATTGCTGCTTTAGATAACAGTATATTTCTTTCAGTTCTCTAGACAGCAAGCTTCTCAGATCAGGGGGTCAGTATGTGAGAACATCGGCTTTTTTTCTGAGCACCTTGAAAACACTTGTTATGCTCCAATGTGTATATAATATTTTTCATTTTATCCTAAATTATGATCCTCAGATGTTACATACTTAAAGAACAATCAAATGTAGGTTATACCTATTGCACTCAGTCATTCCTCTTTAAATCTTTTATTCTAGAAACAACTCTAGCTACACACATATTAAGAATTTACCATTCTGTGTTACTTATTCATTAGTTTGTTCCAAAGTCAACTAATTTATTCTTTGTTTCACGGAATCACAGAATCACAGAATGTTAGGTATTGGAAGGGACCTCGAAAGATCATCTAGTCCAATCCCCCTGCCGGAGCAGGAACACCTAGATCAGATCACACAGGAACGCATCCAGGCGGGCTTTGAATGTCTCCAGAGAAGGAGACTCCACAACCTCTCTGGGCAGCCTGTTCCAGTGCTCTGTCATCCTCACTGTAAAGAAGTTTTTTCTCATATTCAAGTGGAACCTCCTATGTTCCAGCTTGAACCCATTGCCCCTTGTCCTATCACTGGATTTCCTCACTTGATTGCATATTTTCAACATTTAGAACATTTAGGTACACACTGAGCTCTGGAAAACTGGTGTTAACAAGTACACTGATTTCCTGTTATGCTAGAGGAGACACATTGTTAGGTTTGTCACTGTAACACCTGTGAAAAGTAACATTACATAGCCCATATTTCATTCAAGGACTGAGTTCTTAAAAATGCAAGTGCTTATGTTTTAAGTAATCTTGATGTAGCTTCTGGATTTAGCACTACATCAGCTCAGATGCCAAGGAGGTAACAAAAGGCCTTTTGGCACACATACAAACCCCACTTTGGATTGAATTTAACTGCCTATTGTGGTCTGAGAACATTTCTTCGGGCCTGATGGCTTTTCTATCAGGAAGAGCTGAAAGTAGGAAAAGATTGCAAAAGCAGTGTACACAGCTCAGAAACTGTATTTTTGGCAGTTTCTGGACAATGTGAGGTATTTTGACCCACAAGTCATTGCTACAATTTACACAAATGTGCATCTCAAAATTTGCAGCTGGGACTCATCATAGAAAATAAGCCTAGGATAATCTCATATAACTTCCTAGAAAACAAAAGTCTGTACAATTTAATCAAATCAAAAACAAGCTGTGACAGCCCCTCAATCATGGTATACAAAAAGCTCAGTCACTAGGAATTTCTTTATGGTAAAATGTATATAATCCACTGATGGGATCGTACCTTCTGTGGGAACCAAAAGCATATTGTTTAATGTTTAATTACAGCTGTTAAGGCAAAGTTAGTGATATGAAGGAAGGCAGACAGGAACTCATAAACAATAATTCTAGCACCTACTATGTACTGTTACACGTATATCTTTTTTTTTTTTTTGATCACAGTAGCCTTCACAAGGCTTAACAAAGAATTTAAGATTTATCAGTGTAGCCCACATTTGAGAGTATTCATACGAACAATGGTAACTTGCACCCATTATTATTATTACTATTACTATTACTATTACTATTACAATTTTATGCAGTTTCCATGACCAGAATGCAGAACTGCATCTAGTCTAAAGGAAGTTGGCTTTTTAGAGGGTTTTTAGTAGTGAAAATCCTTTTTCTGTCCCAACATGGGAATATGATTTTAAGACCATGTTACTAACTTATTTTCATGTTTATTGAGCCCAGGACAGATTATGTTGATCGAATTACAACATTGGAGAATTTTATGCTCTTAGAATTTAGCTGAACTGTAACAGTTCTCCTGCTAGTAAGGGCAGACTTCTAACAGTAAATTCTACTGTCAGTAAAAACTTGAAAGACTGTCAGCACCAGAATTTTGTTTTAGTTATGGCAGACTTTCTCCACCTTGCTTTCTTTAAGTGATCATGATAGACTGTGCAGACATTAAAAACCTATTTGTTTCACTGAATTTTATTGTCAGGTCAGAATGTAGCCCATTGTTCAAATTTAAGCATTTTACTCAAGAAGTGAATGAAAAAGAAAGAAAACCAACAAAAAAATCTATCAAAAAATTAGAATTTTGCAAAACCTATGTATCATTATTAAAAATAACTTACAGATACTTCCATGACTTAAACGGTGAGTTCTTATTAGAATGTAACTTTTGTCATATGAAGTAGGCATTTAAGAAAGAGTTCACTGTAAACAAATGTATTTCAAGGAAGAGCTTGGTTTTCGTGTTTCCCTGCTTTAAGATACATTACAGTACACCTAGTACCTCTGCTAAGTATTACCCACCAAAACAAATGGTATGGAAAAAAAATTACTCTGTCCATTCCTTATGAACAGAATATTTGATGGGTCTTGGAAAGTACTTACTACAGAAGTGTTGTTATAAGAGTTATTTAGCATTCTAGCAGCAAGTAAGAAACTATCTCAGTCATCTGGAAAACAGACTATGAAAATCTAGTTGGAAGTGCTAATACAAATTCCTTTCAAGACACACATAGTTGAAGACAAGTGAAGCTTGTTTTTGAATAAATGTAAATGAGTAAATCTAACAGCAAAATATATTTATTTTATTATTTTCTCTGATGTAAGTAGTGAATAGTTCAGAGTGACAGCTGAAAAACAAGCTGTGCTATTCTTCTGACAATGTATATTCTGATTAATTTTAGGCATTCTTAGGAGTAATCCAAAATAATTTTCGTGGACGCCTGAAGAGTAGCAGGGTATATCTTTACCAAGCTGCACAAGCAACATGATCTTATAATTCTCACAATAAGGTCAGTGAGTGAAAGGTGTCTTCTAATGACTAAATAACAATAAATATCTGATAAAACAGAAAAATACAGGGTGAAACTTTTGAGAAGTTTCTCCTGTTGTGTTTTTTTTGATCATGTACTATAAATATTAACTACAAAATATATCCAAATGCTCAGGAAAAAATTGTTTTAATTATTTAACCACTTCAATATGTAAAGCTTCCAAGCTTTTTTGAAAAAACAAAATAAAACAAAACACAAACCTCCTGTCATTAGTATGTATAGAGAAACTTTTAATTTTCTTTGTTGTACTTGGTTTATATGAGGAATTGTTCTCATTTCTCCTTTGCAAAACATTCTTTACCCTCCTATGGGAAATCTAATGGAATCTAGTTAAGAAGTTATTTTCCCTTTGGATGTTCTCAATTTGTTTTCAATGGAGCAGGAAGAGAATGGAATTTTTTTCTGTTGTTATATGTTAACAAGAATGTACTTCTTTACACACACTGATAGTGTTATCATTATGCCTTTAAAATTACTGCTGTTTGGAGAGCACTTACACCATGCAGAAATCCCCACATCTGCTATGCACAAATAAAAAAGGCTTTTGTGACCATGTCCTTCCTTCTATCCTTTCTAAACATTCCATTTCTATAGTCGATACTGTAACGAGTGCAGTCGCCTCTCAATTCTTTAGTTTAATATGCATTAAAGTGATACATATTTTTATATAATAAAGTTGTTGAGATCTGACTGTGGAGGCACACAGTGTTTCCCCTTTAAAGAATGTCTATTATGTTAATTCTGATTTCTGATAAAGCTTCCAGGAAGATTTTTAGATTTTTCTTTTTCTCCAGTGTCATTTCAAAATTTGAGAAGGTGTTTGTTTGATGCCTTGCCTCTGTACTGCAATATTAGGCTTGATCTGTAGCTTCTCTCTTTTATGTCTTGTATATCTAATTTTATTTCCTTTGATCTTTCTTTCTTCTTTGCTGATATTTCCTTTGTTCTTTTATTTCCCCCATCACTATGCTTTGCTCTTCTAAGACTCATTCACCTGCATTTTCATTTAATCCCTGCCAGTGCTGCTGCCTATAACTTTGTTGTCATAGTTCTGATATCTCTCTACTGGTTATCTTTTTATCTGGCTATCTGATTTTGTTTAGCTTTTAGTCTTCTAAATTCTCTCCATTGCTTCAGTCTCTTTTAATCTTCCATCAGTATTGCTTCTTGTTATAGCTCTTGATCTTTCAGAGAGGAGTGACAAAGCTGACAGGGACCATTGCTTATTAAATTTAAATTTAAAACAGTAATAAAAAGTCACTTTTTGCTGCTGAGTTATGTAAAATATGTGACCAGAATTAAAGATGTGCAGCACAGTAGAGCCTTATTTCTGCACCTGAGGCATTCAGGGATTGCAGTGGAGGCTTGTGGCTATGTGGAATAAACTTTTTGACCGTATATGACCTCACTTCTGTTTGCCAATTAATCTGAGAGTTTTTATGCATATTTGAGCTATTCATACATTTCTGATGGAGGATTTAATTTGAGTGCAGTGGTGCTAGCTTAGAAGATTTGGTGAATTATTAATGCTTATTGCCCCATGGAAAAGACAAGCTTCAAACTGGGCTTCTGCTTCCCTAAATCTCTTGATAAATATCCTCTAAGTGGATGAATCTAACATATATGCAAATATCACACCTGAGGAAATTAAACATGTATTAGAAATTATATTCCACATTTTAATCACAGAATCACAGAATGTTAGGGATTGGAAGGGACCTCGAAAGATCATCTAGTCCAATCCCCCTGCCGGAGCAGGAACACCTAGATCAGATCACACAGGAATGCATACAGGCGGGCTTTGAATGT
>VZTO01015395.1:651-34727 GCA_013400615.1 Syrrhaptes paradoxus
GAGAGACAAAGATCCAAGGTTAAAAAAGGAAAAATCCTTCACAGCACATCTTCATAGTAGGATGACCAGGATCTTTGAAAAGCACAGTAGAACTCTTAATGTTTACATTACTATGGACCACACTAAAACGTTGCATGAAAAAAATACTATGTTAACAGAATTGTCAAGAAACACAAATCATTACAGTTACATTTAGACAAACTTAAGATCACTTTTGTCAGTAAAATCTTCCTTAATATACCTGGATAGAACTCAAACAATACTGGTTCTACTTTCTTTCTTCAGTGCACTGAATCTTAAATAATACTCTTTTTCTGTCATCCAAACGACTAGATGGAATCTGATAATATGACATTCCTAATTTATGCATTTTCTGCTGCTTAGAAATGGATTCCTGCTTTTCAGTAGCAGGCCAATAATATTGTAAATTATAATAATCTTTAGTGAACACTAAAGACATATGGTAGTACACAAATATTCCCAACCTACTTGCATTACTTGAGCAACTAGCTTTGTATGATTCATCAGCTTTGCCAACAGTTTGTCAACATTCTTGTAATTGCTACCAGCCTTGTTTTCTTTCACAGAAATTAGTTATTTTATGATCTAAGGTTTATTTTTCTTCCTCTGTCTTTTCCAATATAATAAATGTGTGGTGTGTTATACAGCAGATACTGAATACCTTCATGATCTGTTCAGGATTCACAAGTAGGCATCCTTGCAACCAAATGAGAGGTCTCATTTGACAGCAGAGCTGTGAGCTTGCCACATGCACAGGACCAGCAAAACAGCAGCCCCTTGCACTCAAAAATGTTGGTACGGTTGCGGTGACCACACTTTATACTTCAAAATCTGAGTCTGAAGACTCTTCCAGGCAATGGAAAACCAGAACTATCTTCCTTCTTGAAGAATGTCTTGCTTACCAGGCGTAACAGGATGAACTGAGTGAATTCTGCAGCCTGACTCTCTGCAATGCACATGGAGTGCTATGGGATGCAACAGTGGAAGGCAAAAGTAGTCTGAAGAGAGTCATAAAGTCCTGTTCTCATTTAAGTGAGCACCCTTATATTTATAATTGCAGAATCAGTGAATAAAATTTATAACTATTAAAAAAAAAGGGAATCAAGGAGTAGATACGAGGTCTAGTCCGTTTGCCAGATGAGTTGCCTTACCAGTAGAAAATATAGTCCAGTTTTCCCCAAAACACTTGTACTCTTCAACTGACTGGCGACATGGCTGTAACAGGAGAAGTGTAACTCAACCCCCACCATCTTTGTCTGTACACTGATGCATAGAACATCCTCTTTGGAGACAAGACTGAAACATCTCAGACTGAAAAGAGAAGCTCAGTCCCCACATCAGAAGTGAGAGACCTATTTCATAAAAATAGACACTGTCAGATACCTCCTCTAACACCCGCCACTTTGAAGAAAAGGCTGCAGTTGTCATTTGGATCCAGAAGAACAATATACACATATAAACAGAGCAGTAGGCCAGGAATTTTGATGACATACAGATCTGGACTGCAAGTCAGCACCTACACATGGAAAAGGTAACCAAATTTCAGTATTTAGCAGCACTGTGCCTTTTACTATTAATTCAAAACTCTGTCTTCCACCCTCACATTTTCCCCCCGTATCCTTTCCTGTCAACCTTCAAGTTAGTGGTGGGAAAGATTATTTGGATTGTACTAGAGCACAGAGAATGATTACGCTCCTCTATCAATCTTTAAGGGAAGTCACTATCAGTCATTATGTTCTAACCTAATTTAAACCTAAACCAGTCTTATTCTCGATAGTATTAAAATGCTTAAGGTATTTGGTGGATACTTAGTACAAGATTGTTCTAGTTAAACTAAAGGTTTTGTTTCAGAGATATTGAGCACAGTATGGTAGTTTGAATAAACTACAAAGAATAAAATTATGTTTGTCAGTGAGCTTGCTCAAGGATGGAATATATGCAACACTTCACCATAAAAAAATAATTATTTTGTTTTCAACACTTTTGTAATCTTCCATCTCTTCCCTTAAATATTTCATCACCTATATAATAATGATTTTCTCTATGTAACATTTCTAAACACCAGCAGATCACTCAGTATCTGCACAAAGCAAAACAATTAACATTTCAGGACACTTAAAACTAGAAGACTTTTTCACATCAAGGCCACTGACCGATGATATGCAAATGCCATGCATAACTCTTTTGAAATTCTTCCAAACAGTAAATGAAATTTTTTACTCAGGTGGCGTTCGATTGAGAAGATGTGCATTTACACAGATATCACAATATGATGTGTTGCCTTCAATATTTCATTTGTGCTTTAAAGTTATACTGGATAAGCAGAACCACAGTTCATAATATCTCCTCTACACAGCTATGGCACTATCCCATACATATATCCCATAATGCACAGCAGCTTCTGTGGGGTTGGTGAACACAGAATGAAAAATTAGACTTAAAATGAATAATACATCAGTCCTCCAGCATATATATGGCAGCAATGTTTTGAGTCAAGGTGAAGTCAGGTTGTGAGGAAAGCAAAATACAGGGACTAGGTCCTTTAGTAAAACATTTGGCTTGTTTGCTTCCACTTGCACATTTAAGCATGTTACATCATCTAAGAGATATGTGACAAACTCTACAATTGCAGTAACAGAAAGACATTTGTCCAACCTATCTTGTATAACACTGAAGGGCTGTTAGAACAAACTTTTCCTTCCAACAGCAAATATATTACTGTATTTAAAAATTCATTAAAAAGAAGTGACACCGTGAAATTCTTGTAGAAACATATGGAAAATATATATTACTCATAACAGCTGATATTAAAAAACTACATAGATCATATTTTAATACAAAGGGCATGAAATTATACATCAGATGGTAAATAGATGGTAACATGGACTACTGGCCATGATAAATTGACCAGGACTTCAACATATGCACATAGTTCTTCAACGGAATTGTATTTCAGAGTAACTGTACCTCCTGATTGTAACCCATACTCCAAAGGCACAAAGTAGCACTGAACATACACAATGCAGCTTCAAGAATTTCTGTAGTAGTGAACTTCACACATACAGTATAATACATCATGGCAAAATAACTGTATTAGAAAATAATGATATTGTTCCCAAGTGTGGAGTATGTACTGCAAGGTAATGGGAGTTTAAGAGAAAAAAAAAAAAAGTAAGTCACAAGTCACAACATTACAACCCTTTTGATTAAAGCTATTCAAAATAAAGACTTAAATGTATACATATTTCAAAAAGTGAACAGAAAAGCTAAGGACAGATCTATCTGTGACAACTGTGTGCTGTTCAAAATATCTTTAAAGCAAATTGTAATTACCTTCTGCGCTTACTAATCACTGTAGACTGGCAGAAAGGGAATGTACGTGTTGGTGAACCAGACCAAGCAAACGTCTGAGTCCTTCCATTCATCCTGTCCCTACTTCTCAGAAGAGAAAAACTGCTTTTCAGTTCTCTATGCCTATCATAATCTTCTGCCTCAGGCACTAAAATAAATCCAAGTCCCCCTTCTCTAGGAGTTCACAAAATTTTAAACACAGTTGTTCTTATTTGCTTATTTATTCAGCAAAGTTTTAACAGTGTGACAAGCCACACAGCATTTGTTTTTCTGTTTCTCTCATGACTGAATAGTAGGCCCCTTCTGCTGACTCCATTTTATTTCCAACAAGCATACAGTATTTAACAGGTCAGATTTCATTTTCTTGCCTAGATAAAAATGTTCTAGCATACTAAGGAAGACCCATATGCAGACACAAAAGCTTCTCTAACTAAATTTCACTAAATGATAGTGTGATGCTTAAACGGGATTTAGGTAGTCAAGGAATTACTGTTTTATACTGGAAAGTAGCAAAATGGCATCCTGATGGCGGTCTGAAAGCTCCCAGTTGCTGGTCAAAGCCATCAGCAATACAAACTGCACCATAAATAGAACTGGAAAATCTATTACACTTTAAGTGTACCTGCTTTGGGCTAGTTACCTGGGTGCTAGGTATTGATTGAGTAACATAGCTTCAATACACTTTATAACAAGACAGGCACAAAATCAAAGGTCTTGGATTTCAGCCTTTTAACTGCTAGTTCTTTTCTTCTCTACACCTCCACCCTCTATATAATACTGGCAAGCAATTGTCAGGCTTTAGAATATTCTAATGTCACTATTACTTAATATACACTACTAATAATTCTCTGATTACGTGACACTAACAAGAATAGATCAAGAAACAGATTGAGCTTCAACTAATAAATTTTCTATTTTAATTTAATATATAAAACATCCCCACTATTCCTTGAATACAATGACTAATACATGTATTATACTCAAGTAGTACAGATTACTGCATAATTGCATTAATATATATTTATGTGTATATACACATTTATATAAAAATAATGTGTTTGCATAAAACACTACAACTTTTAACACAATATATTGAACACTGAATCCACTGCCAGAAAAACTCCTTGCATAAGCCTCACATTACAAATGAACATGCCTAGTTTAAACCAGAGCTGCCACGTATCGGAACCACAGCCTAGGTATCTTTCATATAGGAGTACCACAGCGCTTACCTGCAGAGAAATACACTTTGTTTGCAGTTTCACAGCATGTCTGCACTTACCATTACTCAGCCGTAGGAGGGAAGGAAAGATTTACCTGTACTCTGATGACTTGCTGACTTTGTCAAATGCAGCTTAACTCAGTGTAGTTCAGCTATAATGTTCAATACATTATTCACTGTAATTGCAGTAATTCCGTGCTCCCCAAAAGACAGTTTATGTGACATCACAGGTAGCAGAACATTCTTCCTGACAAAGTCTAGCCATTTTAACCTAGATTACTTTGTGAGTTTTAAAGCCTGAATATTATTTGCTTTATGAATATATATATCTTTGCAGAGGCCACAGCCAAAGAGTTACCTTGGTTTTTTTAGCCCCAGCAGTAATAGGGAGTTGAGTGTCTTATATTTAAAAAAGACCTTTTGAGAGTACCTTAGGCACAGACAAAATATATGGGACATCTCAGCACATATAGCAATACCACTCAGAGGGAAAATAATTACACACTTGCTATTTAAATGCCTAGACTGATCTGCAGCATGCACTAAAGGTAACTTCTGTCAACAACAGACCTGTGGCAGATTTCTAAGTTCATGATCCTGAAATGGTTATTTCTTCCCAAGTGGGCAGCATTAGTGGAGTAGTACTTGGAGGACTCCAAGACTATCACTGTTGCATTTAAGCCTGAATCGTTCTTCTCTGCAAAAGAAAACCATACTTGCTTCAAAATTCTGAGCCTAATTAAATTTATATGTAAGCTAAGGCTTCTCTCAGAGTCCATGTCAGCAGGTTGGGTCCAGAAACCCAGTAGGCCTACAAAATCTTGAAACAGCATCCCAACTCTTTGGAGTGCAAATATTAAATCAAGTGTCCACAATTGCTCATTATGCCCACTAGTACCTACATTTAAGAAAAGAAAAAAAAATAAAATTTACTGTGGCTCTTTCACCCAATTAAAAAGTATTGCATTCTAATACAAGGCTTTAAAAAAACAAGTATCTGGAGTTCACCTGACTTCAATGACATTACTGTAAAACATTCACAGAATCCTCTGCTCATCAGCTAACTTTATATATGTTCCATGTGCTGCAGAGAATTTAAGGAAAAGCTCCACAAACCCTGCCTCTCCCAGTTCTCAAGCCATTTCTCAAACCTCTACATGCCAAAAATTGAAGCATGCTATAAAGGCACTAAATTGTGCTAGCCCACTGGCCTCATGTACTGAAGGAATCCCCCATAGTGGTCATGATCCCCACATCGACCTCCAGATCATGTATAATTGCAATTCATGTACTCAAAAGGATAAGTGGACTTTTCAGTAACAGCTGTTGATCATGTCTGATGCTACTGAGACAAAAAATCTTCTGTTGGCTCAGCTTCGGATAGAAAGTACAAGAAAATCTCAAAGGAAAACAGCTACATTATATTTTGTTTATTGAAGTTCAGCAAGATAGCCAAGTTCCTTTCAAATAAAACTACGCAAATAGTGAGGTAGTAAGCATGAACCACACCTATTCTCTGAAGGTAATAAAGATTACAGCTGCTCCTTTCACAAGACTTGGGTTTTGTCATGCTACACATGCTACACATGCTCTTTCTGTATAGAACATTTACATTTTGCAACATAAAACCAGATTTCCAAAACTTCTGATCATATCCTATGCCCTTGGAGATTTGAGAAAAGAACTGAACACTTTCCCACTTTTCCCTGAAAAGCTTCATGACAGGGCGACCTGTCCCTTGTTAAAAACCACAAAGTCTTTACAAGGAACCTATTATGTCTTAAACATCCTTCCTGCCCACCAAAAAACTATTAAAAAGATACTTCACTGGGAGACAAGGGGAAAAAAATACAGGAATAGCCATGAAAAGTTGTCTACTGGTGATGTGTGTTCTAGTAGATTTGTTTTTCATCACAGTTCTTGCAAACTTGGATGCCTTAGGGCTGCTCTAGTAATAATAATACAGAAATATCATCACTTGGAATTAGGCACTATCTTTGTCTTATAAATACAGAAGCCAAGTTCCAGATTCTGATTTCTTGGGCTAATTTCTTTTCAGAAAGATAGAAATTAAAGTAGGTGGAAAAAAAATAAATTAATAAACCTGCCACAGCAATGTTTGAAAGTCTTCTCTTTCTGCCATCCTGAGTTCCTAGGCATGTGGTTCTCACTATATCAAAGCTGCCATGTTCTCATCCTCTCTTCCCTGACACTAACCCTATAGCACATAGAATGTTTTACAGACCTCAGTTTCTTCATGTGCACGCAGAATTGTCTGCATTATCTAGATCAGATGAAATTAAATCATTACAGGATGAATACTATCATTTTGACACTGTTCCACTATGAAAAGAACAAGGGCTTCCTGCTCTTATCTCCCCTTGGGTTTACAAAAAAAGTCACAATCATACTTATTTCCTGAATCAACCTACATGCCTTTCAAAATTAGAGCTAGAAATATACTTTCCCCTCCTTTCATAATAGCAACCTTTAACTAATATCACTGAATCATAACTACAGCTGCAAGTAATAATTTTATTGATGCAATTTCTTTACAGAAAAGCTGAGCTATAAAGCAAATTAAAACCATGTCTCTCTCTCAGTGAATATAGCTGTGTAATAAGGTGGCTAGAGAAGACATTGGTAGTTGGTTTCTATTATAAGTTTTACCTCTGAAAACTGTAGTTGTATCACTTTGTATGTCATGTAAACTTTTGTTTATCTGTAGTACCTGTAGCAAGACATAGGCAAAGACAAACATATGGCCACCCTATAGTACTCAAAAAATGACAGCAAGTTTAAAAAAGTAGGTCTCAGCTTCAGTCTTAGCAATACTGCAAATATTACTTCAGACTTCTGTTACTGTCACCTCCACCAAGTAGTATATAATTTGTCACTCTTCCACATCTAATAAAGCTTCAGAAATACACTACTGAAACAAACTGAATAGCTTTATTAAAGAGAATTTATCTATATTTGCCCAGAAGGATTTAAGTCCATGTTTTCCATCTTCTATGACAGTGGCCCAAATTCCAAACTAGTTGAGAAGGAGAGGGAGTAAGTAGGTATTTTTACTTTTCTTACTCAACTTGTTCTCCTGTAAATTCTTTAGATCAGATATTAGGAAGAAATTTTTTATTGTGAGGGTGGTGAGGTACTGGAACAGGTTGCCCAGGGAAGCTGTGGATGCCCCATCCCTGGAGGTGTTCAAGGCCAGGCTGGATGGGGGTGTGAGCAACCTGGTCTAGTGGAGGGTGTCCCTGCCCATGGCAGGGGGGTTGGAACTAGATGGTCTTTAAGGGACTATAAGGTCCCTTCCAACCCAAAACACTCTATGATTCTATGAAAATAAATAATTTTATTTGTTCATATAAAATTTTGCTGTTAAGAGTTTAATTCTGCAGGAAATGCAATCTATTGTACATCATTTCAACTAAAGAAAAAAAAAGCTTACTTTGAGGAAGTCAAATGACAGTAATTTCATCATCATGGTGAAAAGTTTTTCTAACACTCAAGAAACATGAAAACAGTTAGTTACTCCAAAGATGCTGCTTTGAATAAAAGTATTTCTACATTTTCTTAAATGTAGCATAAAGTAATACTTAACTGCACTTTGAACTAAACATGTAAACCACAATTGCTTATCATTTGGAAGCGAGTCTACACACAAAACTGAAAGCAATAATGTTTTTCCCATTGTGATAGGGAACAGTTAATTACAGATTACAGGAGAAACAGGGATAGCAGAGAGCATCCATTTATAACAGAGGTTGACTTTGGATCCAAGCTTGTTTTATCTGGCATATCAGCAATACTACAGGAAACCAGGCTCAGATTAGAATGCATAAGGTTGAAAGATTCACAACATTATCAGATTTCCCATGCTGCATGCTGTTGCTCTGGGTAGCATCTTAAGACTAGTAACAAAATCCAGATGCAAATCTAGGACATTGTTTTTTAACCATTTAAATTTGTAACTTCCTCTTTATGTTGTTCAAATATCAAGTTCACAAGAGTTTATTTGCAAAGACAAAAAATATACTGCAACCTGATGTAGAAGGCCACTAAACTCTATATCCTTCATGCATTACTTGTCCTTCCAGAGTCTGACTTGGCAAACACAAAGCATTCCGCTAATAACAATAACTGGATATTTTTAAAAAGTCCCATACTGAACATCTAAGCATTTGTAGAATAAGAACATTGGAAGTGTAGCAGTCTTAAGTAAAGGACAATACCTCTATTTACACAGCACTTTCTAAAGCCAGAGTCACCATCCTCTCCACATCACTGAGGATTGCCTTAATAGAAATACCACATTTTAAAAACACATACTTGCCATGTTGCTATTTTTCTAGTCAACTGATACACGTGGGAGGCTAATCATCCACATTCACAAAGACTGCAATAACAGGATATATTTGGAATATACATATCTGTACACGATGGCATTCATTGCTTAAAAAGCATCAGCCGGGAGTTTCCTGGAATATTGTGCTGGAATACTCATATCTGGGAAGGAAACCTGACCCCAGCCTCTCTCTGTTTAGGTCAGTATTATTCTAGCAGATCAATTACTGATTTAAAGAAAACAAATAATCCTGCCTCACACATTTCAAATAATTGAATGCAAAATAGACCATCCAGTACCAGACAGCACCTGTCTTCAGAAATGTTGCTGTTTTTCAAAAGAAAATTCTGGACAAGAGTGCTTCTTCCTTTGCAAAAAAACCACAAAAATGGACACTCTTTCTGAGGAAGACAGAGGTTGCTGCACAAACGGATGTTATTCTGAGACAACAACATATTTCCAAGAGAAACACTGATTCTCCTTCTGGGCCTACTGAAATAATCTCCTTGAGTCTTTTGTATCAAGCTGAAGACTGAACCATGAACGAACTATTCAAGATGTGTGCACCTCATCTTGTCCTTTCAAGTCTTGTACCAAGTAAACTCTCAAATCCAAGGGTAAGTTCGTCTGTGGGCAGAAGTCATGAACCTACTAGATTTAATAATGTTAATAGAATAATAAAATTCATTCAGTATTTCAGAATTATAAAGCACAACGCACTTATCTAAATGGCAGTGTACAAGCTTCATTTATGAATGCGGAAAGAACAGCTTAGCTCACCTTCCAAGTACACATCTCTTCTAGATAGATACAAGTAATTTCCATTTAATGGAAGTTATGTAGAGACATTCCACAGAGAAAGGGGATGGAAGAATAATAATAATATTGGAACACAAAAAGCTTCTTACAAGGGTGGGAAGTATGACCTGTCTCTAGTCTAGAATGTTAAAAATGCTATTTAAAAAACCAAAGTACATCAGAATAGCTACAATCTCCTTATTTGTTTCTCCTTACAGTAAATCAGTCTATATTGCCACAGCTAGGCCATGTCTAGCAACCAATCTGTCTACTTTAAACTAAATGGTCTGTATCTCAGGCCTATATCCACAGTCTAATATTAAAAATACAGATTCATTAAAAACTCTTCCCAAAATCTGAAAGTCCTAGATAATTAATTCACTTGTAATTTTAATGCAGCTTAGTAATATGCAGTTATTGTAAACATTATATATGTTGCATCTTAGGTAGAGCAACATACATTATGATGAAACCAACTTCCTCCATTTGATAGTAAAGCACACGGGGGACAAAAATTGAGTTAAAAATATAGAAGAAGATTTTAGTAGATATAACATCCATTAACAATAACCAGAGTTAAAATAGGTTAAAATTTCAGGGTTTGTTTTAGAACAAAGCTGGAAAGATGTTAATGAAGAAAATGAAGAAAAAGTAAATTATTTACAACAAACATATTGTCTTTCATGCTAATTATATTTTCTAGTGGAAACTAAGGCTGAGAAGCATCATATCTTAAAATCTCTTTAGATTCAATAAGCCTAAACACACTCTCTACACATTAAATCCACTTTAGAATCTAAAATAAGATAATAAAAATGATAATTGATAGAAGTTGATAATAAAATTGAATCTTTGATAATAAAAATGAATCTAAACTCTTTTAGAACAAGCCTCTAAAACCTTGAGCTTACTTCTTAAAACACTTTATCGATAAAGGCTGAATCCCTTGCTGAAGTTTCTTTGCACTGGTAAAAATTACAATAATTATTTGCACATAAAGAATTACATACCTATTTGAAATTACCACTGGTCAAGGTTTTCATAAAACACACATACACTCATAAGTGTGCATGTAGGAGTGATTAACGTTCAGGAAACAGAGAGTGGGATGCTAGAAGTACCATCTGATAACATGCCAGACAACATTTTTATCCTCACAGATTTGTAACGGCTGTTTCTTCAGCCCAACTAATACAGCAAAAACATCTCAGATTGAACACAGAAAAGTTTAATTCCTAACAGAAGAGATTACTATGGATCTGTATATGTCATTTTAAAGAACTTCCCCTTGCATGCAATTTCCACAATTAGTTTATCTTAAAAGCTAATTGTTTTTGTTCATTGTTTAGGTACTGCTATAAAATCAAGGGAGCTGATACAAAGACAGAAACAAAGCCTCATTTAAACAGGAAAACACTAAATGCTTCTTCATAGCTCTCTGTAGGGACTCACTCTCTATTTTTCAAGCATAGCTAGTGCTTCAGTTTAACTATTTATTCTGACAGCTCTGGGACCCTCTGGCTCCTCTTGTTCTTCCAGTCACTGTAGAAATACACTGCTTACACACATTGCTTTGCACAGAACATTAAGAGAGAACAAAATGTTATGTTCTGGGTTGTATGCTCCTTTTATAAGGACTTGGAATGAAATTCTTGCCACAAGGAAGTCAACAAGAATTTCACTGTAACTTTAAACAAACCTAACGTTCACACTAAAATGAGTACACATCATACGACAGTAGGTATTTTACTCAGATATTTCAACTAACAGCCATAAAGGAAAACCAGGTAGTGAATGAGAGAAAATTATTTCCTTAGACTCTCTGTGGATTTAATTTAACAAGGAATACATAAATTCTCTTTCACTTTGAGAAAATAATTGTACAAGAACTGTCATACTGCAGACAGATACTACATTTTTAAACTAATTCCAAAAGTGATTTAAGGGTCTGTCTTGCAGAATATAATGGCTTTTTAACATGAAATTTAATAATTACTTGAGTTTATGAAACAGATTGAGCAGAGTAAATTCATCCCATTCTAGATTGTCTTAATAATGCTGACACACTTTAAAACTAAATGTTATATTACAGAGGTACTTAGATCAATTAATGGATTCATTCATCAATGGATTTTCAAATAACTGGAAATATTTATTTTCATATTATGCAGACAAAATTCCTTCTAATTCCTAGAAACAACTCTATTCTATAGGACAAGAAGAGTCCAAAACAGTGCCCTTCATACACCATGTTCAAAGTAATGCACCCGCACAGTATAAATACTTCTCCATTACATTTGACCCTGGGGGCCTGTCAACTAATCTTAGGCACACACTAGTCAGCCACTCAGCTTCTTTTGCACAAAACTGACAGCCCATGCAACAGTTACTGGGAGGAAAACTCTGTTGTCATAACAGCAACATATAAACATATATACAGACTGGTAACTACAGAGGAAGAGAGACAGTGTTTAAAGTCCGTATTATCCATGTTACAGTAGGGGTTGTTTTCACTTTTCAGTTATCAACAAGCTAGGGCAACAACTTCTACCAAAACTGTTTAAGCCTTACTTTTCCTAACTTATTCCAACTGTCTGTGCAGTGGAATTTTCTTTGCTATGATTCTTCATGTTTCCAGGCATAAGTCTTCCTATGAAAACATTTACAACCAAAATGAAGGAAAAATAAGATAATGAGACTTTCTTGCATGAGAAATGTGCAACTGCTTTGTTTCACAAATGCATTAAGGTAGAAGATTAAAAGCAATGTCTACATTCAAGCTACAACAGATTTCACCATTTTTGAAGAAGATTGCCTACAAATTATCCCATCGTCCATACAGATGGAGAGATTCACATGAAAAGTGATGGTCTATAAATGATCATCTGTAAAACTGGAATTCCTCAGGACTCAGAGCAGCCTTCAGTTAGACAAAGCAGAACACTTGCTGGATCTGTAATAACTGAAGCATAAGAAACTGGCTGCACCCTGTTGAACTGAATGTTGCATTTTCTCGTGCCAGCTGACGGAAGGACACTACTAGTATTACAAATTACTGAATGGCTTCCAATATAACTAATGTTCATATCTAGCAATTCAAGACTAATTCCATCCCAGACAGGCCTATACCTTGTCAAAACCTTTGTGAATTCTTCCATAAATTGAGTAATTTCCTCTTTTTCTATGATACCATAGTTTAAGATAATCAGGCATCTTCCCAAATGCTCTTCTGAAAACCCAGGTCTACTATAATAGCCCTTATTAATATGTTTAATACAAAATATTTAAAGGCTTATCCATATAATATGCAAAAGCTACTTTGTCTCTTTCCAGCACAACATATTTACCCATGTACTTGCTAATTCTATTATTTATCACGTCTACAAATATGTTCAGTTCTAAGACTATAGTTACAAGACCACCATGTGAGGCCTTTTAAATACTAGCATCATATTTGCCAGCTTCCATTTCCCCTCTAATGACATTGTTCAGATAACCTGTTCAACGATCGGTTACATAATGTGTTACCCTAACAGCACTTTCACACCAAGTTCTGTACATCCTTCCATAAATCTCAAATTCAACTATCTATTTCCCTTAGAGCTACCGAGCTGATACCACTCATCAACCTTAACCAATCTATATTTAGGCTTATTCCACATGCCAACAACACATCCTATACTCACAGCTGATAACTTAACAAATCAGTGCTTCTATCCTTCTGTATCTGCTGTTTAGATCAAAACCTTGAGGGCATTAGCTGTCTGTGTCTATAATGCTAAACACAATTGGGAATTCCAGTATATCTTTCATTAGTTTGCTGATCACCACAACTTTTCTCTTGAACTACTTTATACATGTGTTCCAGCACCATATCACCTTCTGTACATATGGCATATTTTAATCCTAAAGACCCTGAAATACAAAGAGAAGGCTTAATATCAGCAAGGGTTAATTTCTGAAGCAAAAATCTTGGTTTATTTTCATTCTTACAGAGAGACATAAATAGCCTTCTCTCACAAACTTTTCCCCTCAAAAAGTACCTTAATGTTCCTCAAGCAATGTTAAGATGGGCACTGTCAAACTGTACATGTATCAGTAAGCCATGTGTTCAAACTAAAAGCCAAAAATTACTAGAAGTAACATACTCAACCAAGCACTGATCTCTCTCTTACTAGTGGCATCATGTAGCTTCACTATTTTGAGTTATAATATGGGACTTAATCAAGATGAAAGACAACAGGTGAAGGCAAAAAGCAGACCAGCAATACAAGTAGTTGTGTAAGAACCTATCACCACCTTTGAATCACAGAAGTTTTAAATAGATATTTTGGGAACAAATAGATATCGTTAAGTACAAGCAAAGTATTGTACAAACAGCCACAGAGGTGTTAGTATCATGAAGAACCAGTACACTGGAACACAGCTGCATCCATTGATCCCTTTAGGTATTATAATCTAAGAAAGACATCCAAAAGTGCAATAATGAGAATAATGATATTGACCAAAGGTTAAGGTGTATCTTTAATGAATAGACAAATGACTCAGTATAATAACTTGAGTTCCACTTTATTTGTCTGGGACAGTGTCTAATTTTCCCATGAATTGACTCAAGCTCTTGATGATTGTTATCACTAATTGCTATTGTTTCTCCCATCACCCTTCTATGTGACAAAAGTTCTGTTGCCAATTAAACTATGAGCTTCAAAGTCACTTTTAAATAACTCTGAACAATACAGCAAGCAGGCTCAGTGCATTTTCCTCTCTAGTTAACAAGCTACAATGTTGATACAAGCATTTAACTATTAATTTTGCTGGCAAATGACTGCCTTATTCTCCATGTCAAAGCTGCAGCTGGAGGAGGAAACTGAAGCTGCATGCATAATCAATGATTATAGGGTATGCATGTAAATGCTTCCCACCTACTCTGAATTTAGAAAATATTTGCCATATTTACTATACAAGCATACCAAAAGTGACTGGAAGAGAAGCACACTTACATAGACTCTAAACCCACAAAACACATAACGTTAATGCAATGGAACTAATTTAGAAGGCTGTGCCCAGCTGTAGGAAGACTGCTTAAGAGAAGAATTCAGTGTACATATTACAAATATATTTTTCAATTAAATGTGTGGGGGTTTTTCCCATGGTAAAGAAAAACTTTTTGTTTGAGGACTCATTCTTCTTTGAAAATTAATGATTAATAGAAAACATTCTCCAATTATGTCAAAATCAAAAGCAAATGAGAAATTTACTCTTTTATGCCAGGTACTATGTATGGGAATTCCAACACTCACAATTGGGGTTTTTCCACAATTGTTGTAAAAGGTGACTAAAAAGGTATCCATGGGGACGAATTGGTACCAAGAATTTATTTTTTAAGGTAATACTAACAAATTCAGTATTGTCAATGATGGTTCAAGGTTAAACCCATGAAGTGTACTTTTGATGCTCTGCATCATCTCTTTTTTTGCCACTACAAAAAATGCATGCACAATTCACCCAAGTCAGTCAGTTGTGCAACTGAATCACACTCAAATCACCAGCTCTGGGATCTGCACAAACACACATGTTCTATTCCTTGTGGTTTAAAATATAAAATCCAAAAGCCCTGTATGTTTTATTTTTGGTACTTTGCATTCTTTAAAAGATATGGATTTCTTCCTGGTTTGTATTCCTCTCTGGCTTTCAGAGGAATCCAGACTACTCATATTCCCTACCATTTCAAACAGGTTTAGAAAATGCACAAAACAGTTATCACTGCAACGTAGTATTTTATCACACATATTAGGAAGCATAGTAATATGTACAAATAATGCTATTTATTTATTCCTTCTCCCAGACTAAAAGTTATTCAGCAATAAATGTATAGCAGTAGTTCTGCATTCTCAGTGCAAGATACACTCCAGGAATGTTAATATATAATGCATTTCCTTATAACAGAGATTATCTAGATATTTCCGTGGAACAGGATTAAAGACTGTTGAACAGCTAACATAAACAGAGTAACACATTGCCACATTCAGCATCTTCCATCAAAACCTAAAGGTAGCCCAAGTGAAAGTGGCATCTAAAACTCTCAGGGTTCATCTGAGGAGCTGGTATATATGTAGAAAACCAAATTAAATCCTAAAACTCTCACTGGAAGTGTGCAGAAAAACTGTGTTTCTGATTTCTTTTTTTTGTACCTCTAAATTCCTGATTACCAAGCCCCAGCTTTGCTTCATTTTCCCATAGCAGTGTGAAATATACAGTATGTTTAGAGCCATTTTTCTTCTGATTCTTTCTAACTGACCTCAAAGACTGCCCCCACTCATTGGGGCAGGTGAAGAATTACAAGATACAGTCATTTGCCATTTAAAAAAAATAATACAGATATAAAAATATTTTTTAAAAACCTATTTTGTTCACTTTTGGGTAATTTTTTTTTTGTTACATCTTAAATCCATGAATTATGACAGTAGTAGATACATGTGTCTGTTGGGACAGAACAAGGCATTGTAACGGTATTTGGATAATCCACTCTGCAGGAAAGTTCATTATTCTTCCTGAGGTTTCACAAGAGTTCCCTGGCATAATACTGCTACAGCTGCTTTGCAGTCTAATGTTATTACAAGGTCTGATTCAAAGATAATGTCTGCTAGAGGAATCTGGCAGGGAGCAGAGTCCTAGGAAAATCCTTGTGATGCTAAGGTGTAACTAATGGAAACTGAACAGAAAAAAATGAGGGTAGAAACAGCTATTTTTTTTTTNTCTAATCTCTACTTTATCCATGGTACAGAAGTGGTCCAAAAATCATTGTCTTTGGTACCTGCCTTATCTATATTTTCGAATTGAAGAGAACATCAAAACTGCAGAAGAGCAGGAAATAGGAATCAGCTATCAACTACAGTAGCTGGTACAAGAGAATAACAGGTAGCCATCAGCAAGAACCAGCTCATGAACTAGCTTTATTGGCAAACAGCAAGGAATTCCTTTTCCTGTTTCAAAGACATGGATGTAGTCAATATAAAGTTTAGCAAACATAACATTTTTGTCTATATTTTACATCTTTAAACAAGATTTGGTCTGCACTATTCTTAGTGTAGCCCGAGTTGTTAGTGTGTGACATATGAGCTCTCAGATATTTTAGATAGAACTCTCATTTAGAAAGAAAAATATCCAGTAATTAAGGGCTTATTATCTAAGAAAAAAAAAATGGGAAAGAAAAGAAGATAATCAGGTATACATGCTGGTTCAAGTTTGCATGTATTTGTGTCCTTTTACCATTCCTGACCTATAAGTATAAGGAAACAGGACTTAAGAAGAAAAAAAAAAAAAAAAAGAAAAAAAAAAGAAAAAAAAAATAGCAACCCTGCACCAGGAATTCATGCTGCCTCTTATTCCAAAATACTATAATCTCCAAAAACTGTCAGGCCAAGTAGCTGGATAAGAAATTAGAACATGTGTGGGTGGATTCCTTCCTGCAGCCTGAATTAATTAAAAATTATTGTTTGCTATATTATTTTAAAGCGGATTTTTGGAACAGGTTAAAGAATCAGTGTTCTGACTTTAGTATTTCGAGCCTAGAAACAAAGACTCCTGGAAAAAACTTGTAGACGGAAAGATTAATAATAAAGGTTTAAACATAAAGTGCATCTTATGTTCTTATTTATTATTTGGAGAAAATCACACATTCTTGTACAAGACCTACCTCATTCAGTTTGGCTGTTATTTCAAGTTAAAACATGTACACAAAAAACACAAGTTCATATCTCCAGTCAGTCTGGGCAATTCTACTGGTTTCTAATACCTTAGGTTGGCCTTTAATTACTATGTTTTTCTTTTCTCACATTCTAAACCTGAAACACATATTAATACCCTCTGCTTTCACTTTCTTAACCACTTATTAAACTATAAGAAAATAATATGGACAACAACATATTTCTGAGAGCAGCATCTCCCAAAATTTTGGGGCTGGTTAATCCCTATTGATCAGGCAGCACTAAATATTCCTAAGAGAGTTTCTAGAACTGATCAAAATCTGTCTTGTATACATATATCTTAAATAAATAAATAAAATCCTAATTTCCAGATCACTGAAAGTTTATCTGCAAAATCATTTAGTAGTATATAGAATGAATGTAAAAAGAGTACACATAAAATGTACTTTATTGCAGTATACTTTCACTGAACAAGGCCTGCTACCTGTTATAAAACCCTGAAAATGGATTAAATAACTCCTTTTTTTTTCAAAAAACATACACAGTATTTTACACATTGTAAGACCCTCAACTTCCACAACAGACATATTGTCCTTCACATTCTTGAAGCTGAGAGCCCCACACATGTTGATGAACCAGACTGAATGGTTTAGATAATGGCAAAATTATACCTTTCCTCTTGCAGAAGAGAAAGTACTTTGGAGATCTTTCTCCCAAAAGCCATTGATTTCCAGTGATTATCTTAAAGATTTCTACATTGCTTTCAAATGTGGTTGATATTGGACAACAGATAAATAGAGCCATCACCTAAGCCTTGTTCTCTTGTGAAAGTAGAATGTGAATTTACGAACATTATTCTTTCCAGTACCAGCTAAACCAAGCACCATTCTCCAAATAAAGTCAGCAGAATGTTTTGAATGGTTAAATGACATTGACCACAACAAAAGTGTTCTCTGTATCAAGATTACAGCCAGGGGTGGGGGTGCTGTGTTAATTTTTGAAAACTGACCTTACTCCAAAGAGGTCCCTACAAAGACCTAGGAGACCTGGCACCTGATGTACCAGATCACATTAACAAAGCATCTGGTTCTTCATCTCCAGAAACAGAGAATCTAAGTCTACACAGCATTCTTCAATCTTAATATGTGAAATATTAAAATTATGTCCCATTATCACTCTTGGCTACAGTGCACACTATGCACGCATGTGCATACGTGGGAAGGAACCTTGTAACTCCTCATTTCCATGAGATAACACAAAGAGAACAGTTTTGAACTAAACTCTGAAAACTCATTCAGAAAACCTACACCTACAGATGGACTTAAAAATATTGACCAACCTGCCGCCATCCATTGCCTAACAGACTGGCACCAGTCATATTCTGATAACACTAGGTTGATGCTCACCCCTCAATTCTTCTTCGAGTGAGAAATTTCACTTTGACTTTATAAGCATCCAATATATGTCAACTCTTGGAATCAATTTACACTTCTGGTTTGTGAGATGTTAACACCTGTACTCCGTGAGTTATCTCCACTGATGTCAGCAGCTGACACCACAGATCAGGTTACTGTGCAGTGTATGTTCTTTAGCCCTATACCTGCTATTCACACCTTTCACAGATACAGAGCTTCATTTCTCTCCCATGACAGATACTTAGACCTTTTAATAAAAGGATGAATTCTTCAAGATCAAAAGCAAGCTTTTTATTCTTTTCTAAACTACTACTATTTTGTTTCTCTTACATTCCACAGTGAAGAGGATGAATCAAGGCTCAAGATTCAAAACAAACACTATATCAGTTTGGTAAGTTTGCCTTAACTGCAAGTTATGTATATATTTCAGAAACAATGTTACAGTATGCCTTCCTGGTTCCATTTCTTCTATTTTATGAGAAAATTTACATGACTACGTAGTGTTCAAACAACAGAAGAACAAATAACATGTGTAGCTGGGAAAAAAAAAAACAAAACAAAACAAAAAAAAAACCCTTAAAATTAACTCCAGGCTTCTGACCACAGTAAAAAGAACAACTTAAAAATAATAATAAGAAAAACAACCAAAAACAAAACAAAGAAAAAAGAATTACAGACTGTTCTCATCTTTGAGGGGCAAAATGTTCTTGAACTGTTCTGTTCTCAAAAAACAGCATGGGAATTCATTATGATGTCTCAAATACTGTTTTTCAAAGCATTGCAGCTTTGTTACATAATTTTCTCCCCAGACATCCAACTGGCGCTAACAATTACAGAGCAATACTTACCATCCAGCATTACGGTTATTACCAAATTACTATTAAGTGGAAAAACAAAATTTGTAAGTCTAAAGGTATAAACCATGGGTCTGGTAACATTCTTGTACATGTTAAAAATCCCCCAGGACTTCAGTGAAGTCAGACTTTTCAAATTTTTTGCATTAGAGAAGAGTTCATTACTTCTTTGCCTGGGCCACACAGTGATATCTACATCATGCTAGCACCTCCTAGCAGCTGTAACAGAACATAGAAAGAAATCTAGAAGACAGTAAATGGCTTAAAAATTTGGCAGGCCACCACTTGAATTCAACTGTGAGATTTAGAAGGTCCCATCACCACATTATTAGCATTTAATTAAAAGACCTAGTGCTCCTCATGGATTTTCCAGAACTCAGTTATAACATAATACCAACGATGTATCAGATGAACGCCTAAGACACCCACATCTCATTTAAAAGGAAAATAATGATCATATTCCTTCACTGCAAAGGTTAAAAAAACAAGATACTGCATAGAGAAAATGACATGTGTGCATATAAGTGAGAGAGAGAGAATATTAAAACAAATGCCAAATCAGTCTTTTTTAGCTGAAAACTAAATTAGGTGGTAGGAGAAATAAAGAAAAATAAAAAAAAAGCAAGATGCAAATGTATTATGTACTATATCTTAAATGTTCTGCTTTTAAAATCTCAGTCTTCAGTGTTTACCAATAAGCCATCATCTAAACACAGTCTAATTCTGGATGAGTTTTTATCTACATAGATACTTGATCAACTGTTGGTTATTCTCATACAGTAAAATTAGTATTAAGGAGTCAGCTGCTTGAGACACTTTTTTTCATGAAATTACAGTGCATCATATTTTCCAAGGTAAACCCTAAAAATTCCTAATCCAAAATGTTCAGCCCACAGTGTGACCTCACAGTCAAATAAAAGCTAGTTGTTATTCCAGTGGCTTTAATTAGATACCCATGGCATCTCCTTACTGAATTCTTTTTAGCAAGGCTAAAAATGTGAAGAGCAGCAAATGCAGGCACCAGAAGGAATGCTGTGAGCTGAAGAATGGTTTTAAGGATTTCTGATGAGAGCTGACAAATTTAATCAAGTTTGCTTCTGTACATCACCGTTTTTGATCTTTCCACAGAACACTGACTGAAAACAAACAAACAAACAAAAAGCCCCTTTGTATCAACACACCTAGCACTGTATAATGGAAGACCATTGTATCCATAAGACATTGACTACTCGTGGAGGATACAACTGATGCTGTTCCCGTTTTAGTGGTGGTTAGCTTTTAACATCGAGAAAAGCTTTGTATCAAATTGCCACCTTAAGTAAAAGCTGTCCTAGTAGCTCACATTTGTTTCAAAACAGCCTACCAAGCCTCCCCTGATCACAGAGATGCCAAGAGACTGGGGCAACACAGGGCGAGGGCTGCTAACAGATTAGCCTGCAAAGACTTCGGGGACCAGGACATGTCGTCCAGACATCCCTAAACTGTAATAATAGTAAGTATGTTTTGTTCCTCCATGTTCAGCCACAATGCAGCTCATTTGCTACGCTCTGATCCGCGACTTTGCCTCTGAATAAAAGCATGTGTGTGACAGTTAACGAGAAAGAGCGAGTAGGAGACGGAGCGTAACGGGGAGCACTGACCCGCTCCCCGCCAGGACCACGGCAGCAGCACCCGTGGAGCCGGGCGGCCCTGCCCCGGGGCGGGGCGGCGGCACGGCAGCGCGGCCGTTACGCGGGCGCTCGGCGGGGTGGGAGCCAGCGGGCCCGACCAAGGGCTGCGCTCAGGGCAATGCGAGCTGTCTCCCGGCGCCGAAAAAGTCCTCTTCGGCCCGGCCGCTGCACCGGCAGCGGTGCCCCGGCAGCGCTCCCTCGCCGAGTCCCCTCTACAGGCTGGGGGTTACTTGTCACGCTCGGTCCCTGACCCCCCGCCCTCCCCGTCACCAGAAGGTCTCCCGAGCCAGTGGCAAGGTCGCCTCCCCCTACGTCCTCCGCGACCCCGGCCGGGACGAGTGAGGCACGGGCTCCCCGCTCCCCTGTACCTCTTTGCGGCGGCAGCGGCTGCGGCGGCGTCTGACCTCGGCTGCCGAGCGCCGCCAGGAGCAGGAGGAGCGGCAAACTTTCCCCTGCCATGGCTGCTGGGCAGCCGAGCTGCTGGCTCGTCCCGCCCCGGGCCCGCCAGGCGAGTGAGCCGCCGCCGCCCGAAAAGAAGAGGACACCCCGGTGCCCCGGGCAGGGAGCAGGACACACCCCTGCTTCCCCCCTCCCCCGCCCCTGCCCCGCCGCTCTCCGCCCCGTCGTGCCGGGACGCGGCTCCGAGGGCAGGCGAGGAGAGAGGGGCCGGTGGGCCCCCAGGGGGAGTGAAGCCGAGAGCTCCGCCGCAGGAGGGGACAGAGGCTGCCGCAGGCTCCCCGCCGCGCTTACCGCGGCCAGGCGCGCGCGGGGAGGCCGCCGAGCCCGGGTTTCGGGAGCGGCCAGGTAGCGCCGGCAGAGCAAACCCCCGCTTCTCGGCGCCAGTCAGGTGCCACCAGCACCCTGCGCTCGCAGCAAGGCAGGCGTCCCGGGTCTCAAAAACCTGCGCAGAGCCTTCCTGGAAATTTTCTAATAATTTAAAACGGAAACATTTATCAAGTTATCTGAGAGATATAGAAACACCAGTATTCACCAGTATTGTGCGGGTAAGGGGGGAGGGGGGGGCAAACAAACAAGGAAACATAAAACAACCAAAAATAAAACAACCAAAAAAACCCAAAAAAAGCTTTCTGTGTAGACATTCGGAAAAACAGAATTGCAAATAAGCCAAATGCATTTTTCCTGCTGTGTCTGGTGGTATGTCAGTGCCAGCCACATGTGACAGGAAAAAAATCCATATTACTGCATAAAGGAAAAGTTGATGTTGCATTAAAATAAAATGTTGATTAAAATCTCTGTATTTTTTCCTAAAGGAAATAATTACTTTTAAAAAGTCAATAAAAACCCATTTTGATGACGGAAGAATGTGAACAGCAAGGTTTCCAACCTGGATATAAGCACACTCAAAAAGTACATAGTTGATTGTTAGAAAAAGAGAGCTGGGCTGAACTTACAGTGTATCTGCACAAAGACACAAAATTAAGGTTGTGCTACCATCCTCTTTCTGACTTATGGGGTCACCCATGCATCTTCACAGATCTCAGTAACACAGTGCCTCAAACTGAACGTTCTTATATTTCACATTGAGTTTAAGCAATTACACATATTTCCTGACAAAAGTACTTCAGTATGTATGGGCACAAACACATCTTTGCTTGCTGAAACCAACACTGAGCAGGGCTAGGGCTAAGCATGCGCAAGCCTGAGTTTGATACATTTTCTGATTTAGCTCTCAAATCACAGCCTTTTCTGTTGGTAAATTTGCCTGTTACTCCAAACCCAAATTCAGGGAACGTGGCATTTTGTGTATAACAGAATGTTACATCCAGCAACACAGCCTGCTTGTTTCACTGTCGTCCTGTCCTGAGTAGACTAGTTCTTTCTCTTCATATTGACTGCTGCCTTCTGAGCTTTCACCCTGAATGGCCTGGGCTCTGCTGCTGGGATTCCTTTTACCAGACACCCATTGCTTCCACAGCCTTCTGAAAACTGCTTCCCTAGTACAGGGTGGCAACAATAGTGCTCTTATACATCTCAGCTATTTGTCACTCGTAAGTCAATGGAAAATACTGCAGTCCTCTTGCCAAGAGATGATGCAGTGGCCTTCTGCACTTCTTACTGGGAAACCCAAGTTCAAGGTTCATCTTGATGGTTTTCATGTTAGCCATTTGCTTTATTGTGGAAATATATATACATAGACAGTGCTCTGTGAGGGACAGAGAGAGAGATAGTGTTTATGACATTATCCACAGTTTTTTCACTGTTACTATTTAGTCCATAAAGTGTTTCCATACAAGCAGTACAGTCACTAATTTCTTCCAGATACTTCTCTTTCTGCAATTGTCTTAATGCAAAAATTTTGACTGCAAGGAATTGTGCATGTGTACAGAGGAATAAGTTAGTGATTTGTTGGGTACAATAAATAAAGTAAAACCACTTTACTCCAAGTATACACCTGTAACTTGGAGAATCCAGTGCCAGTTTTATAGGTAGGGATTTGACTACATCTATGTGGTTTGAGTCTAAAAAACTATCCATTGCTTGAATCAGGCCAAATGTAGTGGCAGCTGCTGCATAAAAGCCATACTAGCATGAGTTGCACACTTCCCCAGCTGGAGAAATTCTTTCCAGGGCTCTGAGAGCTGCAAGCACTATAGATGAGTTAGAGGTAATACTCCAGAAGTAGACTGTAGAAACTGGAAGTGAGACCTGAAGGCGGGATCATCTGCTGCTTTATGTAAAGAATGCCTCATCAGCTCTTAGGTAGTAGGCTCAGATATGGATTCATCGTGTACTGGGGCTGAAATGGATTGTAGTTTTGACTTTATGTTCAAAACTATCTTAACAACCTTTTTATTCATATCCAAAGGTAAGTCAAATTCACACTTGTCAGTGCTGGTTTTTTCTGTGTACCAGCCTTTCTTGTTTTTGCAGCATCTCAGGTTGCTGTTAGTCTTGAAAACAAAAGCTAGTACTTTTTCAGTGCCTGTCCCACTATGTTTTCCTCTTTGTAGGTATCTGCAAAATATCTCCTTGATTCATGAATTATTAAGATCTGCTTCCCCAGATATCAATATTACACCAATATTAAACCCAGCATGTGTTATTTACCTGACCGTTTCTTTGAACAGGCTTTTCCTGCTGTTGAGCCTGTACAGTCTTTAATGTGAGATGGCGTTGTAAGAACTCAGCCTACTTTCAGTTCAGCTGCAGTGTTGTAACACCCAGGTACCTAATCACCAGTCAGAGCCAATGCTGACATCTCTGTAACTGCACACCAGAGCTGGGGACACAGAGAGGCAAGATATGCCAGTATAACCTACTGACTTATTCAATCAACAACATTTTTCACATCTGAACCACAGGAAGTCATTTATAGTATAAAATAGTATAAAATGCCAAGATGTGTCAAGGAGCAGCAAGGGGGGACAGCTCTGAAAGGGGAGGCATGTTGGAAGGTGAAGACAACACCAAGGTAGGCAGGGCAGTGGCCTCACCAACAGGGCTTGATCTCACAGTACCCAGATGCAGGAAGAGCAGACCAAGATCAGCCAAGTCCAGCTCTCCAAACAGGTTCATAAGGAGCAGACAGATTGGAGGTCAAGCCAGGAAATAAAGTGGGCAGATCTGGGTCAGGATCAGTGAGGTACAAAGGGAGGCACAGGTGAAGCTGCAATGTCGCACAGCAGAGACCGAGGGCAAGGGCCTGAGCTTAAATGCAGCACCCACTCCTTAAACACAGGGAGGCATCAACAAGGTCAAAGCTTTTCCTCGTATGTCAAATGTATCACCTGATACATTTGTGTATCTGCCTAACCTTGTGTATCACTGCCTGACACAAGGTTATATGGCTGTGCCAGGTCAGAGGTGGCCTTGAGCACAGGGAGCCAAACCCACAGAAGTAGGAAGAAGAGCCTGTAGCTGCACTCAGGACCATGACAAGCTGGACAAAATGGAGACAGATATGAAGCTTTTTAGCTATAGCACTGGCAAAAGGGGCAGTAATGGTATTGTGTACTCAGGTGAGAACTGCTGGGCTAAAAGAAAGTTGTGAGTAGAATCAGGTAAAAACTCACCTGGGAACCAATATCACTTAGTATTTGCATGACCTTTGCATAAAAATGGGTTTTGATGAGTTTTACTGATAAAATAAGCTTGGGAAAGACCAATGTGCATATTACAAACTTATACATTTATATGTATATACATTGTGAATTTATCCAATTTTTTTCTCAGACTGAAGTATAGAAAATTAGAAGATACTAATTACTACAAGATCCAGGATCATAAGGACTAACAGTAAAAGTTTCTTATGAGAATTAACAATAGAGAATATAACTCCTGCATGGAAGTCAGTGAGTCAGAAGGCATGTTTGAGTCACCAGAGTGATGCAGCCATGAAATAAGCCAGTAGCGTGTAGGATACACAAAGCCTAGGATTAGATAAAATATTTCCAGTGAAGATATGAAAATTAATACTGTGGTACTGTTGCATCTGTCCTGGTTTCAGCTGAGCCAGAGTTAACTCTCTTCACAGTAGCTGGTGTGAGGCTGTGTTTTGGATTTGTGCTGAGAAGTAGGCTGATAACATACTGATAGCTGCTGCCAGGACAGTCGACTTTTCAGCTTCTCTGCTGTGCCAGTGTCTGCAGGTTCAGGAGAAGCTGGGAGGGAGCACAGCCCCAGTTACTAGCCCAGGATTTGACCTTAGGTTTAGGATTGAGACCCAAATTGGCCAATGTTATATTTCATATCATGCACATCATGCTCAGTATATAGATAAGGCTCTGTCCAGAAGTTTGGTCTCACTCTCTGGGTCACCCGTCTCTCAGGGTCATCTTGCTCTCTCAGTCAGCTCTCAGTCTCTTGGACATTTGGGCTCTTATCTCTTTTCTGGGAGTGTGGTTTTAGGGCTCTCCTTGCCCTGGGATCATTATCCAGGAACAAGCTGAGCCTTGGTCATTGGATGGTGAGCGGTTTCACTGTGTATCACTCATTCGTATATTGGTATATTGGTATCTATTACTATTATCATTATTTCAAATTTAGTGGTAGTTTAGTTATCGAATTGTTCTTGTCTCAACCCATGAGTCTCTCTTTCCTCTACCCCTTTGATTCTCTTCCCCATCCCTGATCCTCTACCCCACTCACAGGGTGTGTGAGTGGCTGTGTGGTGTTCACCACTCGCTGGATTTAAAACCACAACAACATCCCACCTAGGATACCACAGGGAATTATGATCATTCATGTTCAGGAAGAATTAATTCTCCTTTTTCCAGAGCAGAGGCCTCTGGGGAACGGAGAGCTTCTCCAATACACATAGACTAGAAGGGTTTGATTGGCTTAACCTCGGAAAATAAGATGTGAGACAGTTCTAAGCATATCAGGGATGTTAATGGATAGTATTGTCACAAAAGGAGATGAGCATAAGCAAGATACAAAACAGTATAGGCTGAAAAACTGGAAGATGGTTTCTAATCATTAAGTGTAGAAACAGCTTTCCATTAGGAGAGCAGAGGGAGAAAATGTAATTGGTCTAAAAATAAAGCTTGACAGATTTATGAAAGCAGTTCCAATGACAAACCTGTCTGGAAAAGGCAGGAGGAAAGGATTTGATGACCTGTCAACCCTGTCCTATGTTCTTAATAGGACTGTAATAAAAGGATAAAGCAAATAAACATGCAAATAAACAAAAAAGAGGTTTAAAGGATACAGAGAAGAATCAGATACAGCACTCAGCATGAGTTGAAATGTGTGAATCACCACAATCAAAGAATTAACCCATTTTGGTGGCAAGGTGAGACATAGTCTGTTATTTGGATCCAACTCAGAAGGAACCAGAGATGTCTTCATGCCAGAGTTGTGTTCATCCAAATCAGGTATTAGGGAAGGAGCTGACAAAAGACAAGATAAAGACAGACAAGGGATAAAGAAACTAGATAAGTGACTAGGAATCAATATCAAAGCAGGGAACAAAATTCAAGATCAAAGCAGACAAAGGAGACATGAAGAAAAGGAAGAATATAACTGACCGCCATTCTTGTGAGACCCTCTGTTGCCGGGGTCACTGAGTATCACCAGTTTAAAGGCTGATATGCTAGCAGATGCAGATAACTTCAGGTCGGGAAGTAATCCAGCAAAATTAAAGGGAGGGAGAAAGAAAGGAAAAATAATCTAAAGATCAGGGGGAGAATAGAATAGACCTGGGCCTAGGTAATAAAGAGAGGATAAATAAGATAATTTGTCAGGAAAGGCTGTGAAGAGAGAATGACAACAATAGCAGTCACTGCATCTTGAAGAAGCTAGAGTCAAGAGCAGAGCTGATACAGTCTGATGAACTACAAATGGCATCAGGATGGAGCTCATTTCAGAATGGAACTCATTTTGTTTCAAATGCTCCATTTTGCCTTGCTCATCACCTTTGTAATCAGTTAGACTATTCATCTCATGCACCCAGCCAACCTACTGCCATTATTTTTTAACTCTTACAAAGCTAAATGCTCATCGATTAATACCTTGCTGTTGGTACTTATGCATAAGGAACACACAGGAGTCATGGTCTTGCCTGATATTGGATTCTGTATGCTGTTTGTAAGCGCCACTAATTTCTTGTCATGACTTCTAATAACTTCCTTTTAAGCCATTGTCCTTTCTGGTGAAGCTCCTATTTTAAGTGTCTTGTTTTAATTTTGGTCCTGTGAGAAAGGAACAATTTGGAGAAGAACGGCAGCAACATTATGTTAGCTTATGTTTAGCTAAGAATACGAAGCAGAAAGCAAATGGTGTTGCTCAGCTCATAATTAATTTTTACAACCAAAGCCTTTATATACTCTCCATAAATAATATACCTGATGCAAAGCATTTTGTGGCTCTATTTTCAGATAATTGGATAGCTGCCAAAAAAAGACTTACTGATTTTAATAGCTACTCATTACAAAAAAACTCGAATTTACTCTGAAATCACATATAATCCTTTCAGATTTAGAATGCATTTAAAAATAGTCTCTATCATTCACTTATTTAGGAGGATTTTTGCATGTGAGAAACTGCCAAAATTGCTAGAACTGATTAATAAGAAGAGTTAACATCTAATTTTGCCCTGAAGTATAACTTTGCCTCTTATGCAATGGAAATGAGGATTGTTTGGCTGAATCATCAGTGTGGGTTTTATGTTTCCCTGCCAGTCGTTAATGAATTGCAAAAAATAAAAATTAAATAATAATAACAAAACAGAAGATTAAACTGATTCTGTAGAATTATATTGACTTGCCTTCCTCAAAATGGATATTACTGCAAAACATGCAGACAGGGAGAGAAACAGATGGATGATATCTGACAAATAAAATTTCCAGATACCGCCCCATCTGTTTCCTTCTACACATTTCAACTATAAGCTTTTTAGTATTATAGGGTTGCTTAGGTGATATTCCTATTTGCAATGATGTCACACCCAAAGACTAGTAAAACCAGGTTGATGCAGTAATCTGAGAGCAAGGATCAGTTCACTAGATTATTACCAATTTATATCCTTAAAAATACAGACATAAATTTCCCTCTTTTATAATGGAAATATTTTATCTTCAGGAAATTGTTTGATAAACTCTTTGGTTTGCTTTTGAAATTGTTTTCCAGAAATAGTAAGATCAGCAAAATTAAAGAAAAAAATTAAAATGGATAGAAAACATTGCTTCACGAAGATGATAGTAAAAGAGATGTACTTATAAGGACATTGGAGACGTTAGGTTATTGTCAATTAAGATGTGAGGAGTTCCTGGTGATCTCCTGTGGATTTGAAGGGCATGTTACTTTATCCAGTAAGATCTCAATTTTTAGCTCCTCTGCTTAGGTTGGATTATGTTTTCTTCACTCCCTGATACATTTCTAAATAAAGTTTATTTTTCCTCTCTGAGTCTTTCAACAACTTCATTTATGAACTAAAAATTATTATGAATAGTGCTACATTTTACAAAACCAGAATTCATTAACGAGGAAAGATCATAACCTGAAGGAGGATAAAAATTGAGCCTATCTGAAAGGCAACACAGTCCACATTCCTCCCACTGACTTCAAGAAATCAAAAAAGTCTAGCAATGCCTTTAGAGAAATGTCTTTCATCACCTGGGTATTCATGGAGACAACTGAAATTAGTATGAGGTGTTAGAATCAATGAAATCAGTTACATGGTTAAAATTACATGCATGATTACATCTTCCTGAGCTGTCTGTACTGTGGTTTGATACACTGAGGAAAAATCTGGCATTTTTCTGGATCAAGGCTTTTAAAACTCTGTATCACAATATGATTGAATCTGATGACAATTTTGTCATAGAATAGAAAAGCTTGTAACTAACTGGAAAGCAAATAGGGAAGGAAGGGAGGAAAGGAGGAAGGAGGGAAGGAAGGGAGGAAGGGAGGAAGGGAGGAAGGGAGGACACAAAAGGAAGAATTTTGAATGCTATACCCTCTTCAAGAAAATAGCATATTATGTACTGTTTAGAAAATGCCTTTGTGTACATCTGCAAAAACATCTGTCAAAAGGTCAATTTCCGTACTGATAGAATATTTTCCTTTCAGCAATCTTAAAATGTAAAATTAAGGGATGTTTTTAATGTGTATGTACATCCTCAAAGAGAAATTGTGACTTGGTACCATCATTAAATTATTTATTTTACAATATTATTATCTTTTTTGAATAAAATTTAAAATGGCCAGATTAAACAAGCATCTTTAATTTCAGTAAATATGTGATTACCCAGTCTTTATCGATAGATACACTGGACAATTATTTTAGTCACATAAAGTTAGCCTGTGACATGAACTCTAAATGCTTTTATTACTGGTATACCTGCCTACCTGTTTTCCTGCAGAACTGCGCACACAGTGCAATAGTATATCCTACCTATTCTAGACATTCAAAATAATACCACTTCTGCATAGAATCAATAAGACATATGAAGAAACAGGCAAATGGAAAGTAATCCTATTAATGAAACGGATGATCTTGTTCTATCTTTATAGGGGAGAAAATTAATGTCTTACAGATCATCTCTCATCGATCTTTAGCTCAACATCTTGACTAAGATAAACAAGACACATTCCTAGGTTTGTTCTATATGAGGCTAGTGACTGGATGTTCAGAAGAACAGAAGGCTGTTCATTCTGTTTCTCTTCCTCAGACCAAGGTTGTAGACTTCTAGAACTTGCTCCAAAATCTACTTCTTCAGGAAATAAATGATTTGGAAAAAAAAAGAGAAGAAATGTGTTTTGAGCTTAATCTAGACAATAGAGTTCTGTATATTTTACATCAGACATGTTTTTTGTTGTCTTCTTAGGTTATTATCCCAAAGATGTTGAGATAGCATAATTTGATTTCTTTGCCATGTACAGTTGTCTTGTGGAGAGTTCGCTTGCTTATGTATTTGTTTCAGTTTTAGGCACTATCCTTCTCTTTTTATAAGTAGTAAGGAATGGCTTGACCTTGGGCAAATACAATTATTTTTTACTTCTCTTGGCTGGCATCTCTTGACATTTGTTGGATGTAAAATTCTTTCCTTTAGTAAGGCTTTTGACATCATCTCCTATAGGGTTCTCATTGGGAACCTGAAGACATATGACCTGGATGAATCAACAGTTAGATGGGCTGAGAACTGTCTGGACTGCCAGGTTCAAAATGTCATAATCAATGGCTTGATATCCAAATGGCATCCAGCAGCAAAATAACCAAGGGATTGTTACTGGGACACATAATGCTTAATTTATTCATCAAAACAGATTTGCAGGTGACACTAGATGAGTTGAAGTGTCTGACACAACAGCTGGTAGAGCTTCAGTTCAGAGGAAACTGGAGAAACTCAAGGACTAACAAAAGCCGGACAGAGCCATGACTGACCTGATATAACATTTGCAGAAGGGCTGCATCAGGCAGGAGACTGGACTAATGGACCTCCAAACATCTCATCCAACCAACATTTCTGTCTGTGATTTCTATGGCATTTGTATGGCATGCTTGCTGTTACTCAAAGAATATAATTCCTTCCTTTATAAACTGTGAATGATCTGGTAAGAAAATAGGGAGACTCTCATATGAAAGAGGTAAAAAAAAATACTTTTCCTTGGCAGATTGTAGTTAATGTGTTGCAAACCACTCCCTTTATAACTAGTTTTCAAACTTGTATTTTACATCTTCTTATCCAATTACTGGGTTTATTAGAGGCTTGTTTTTACAAATGGATAATGAGGTATTTGACATAAACTGTTGTGTCTGGAATATTGGACTCAATAAAATCTTAAAAAGCATATGAAATTAATATTAAAACCATACATTATGCTTTAATATTATTACTTTAGTGCTATATTTAATGTTATTAAATGTGTATGTATAAATATGCTTCTAACAGTTGCTATATATGGTTTCAATTTTCTGCTGATATACCTATATATATGCCCACTTGCTGTATATTAAATACTACTTTTTAATGAAAGTCACTTCCATTAATGGATGTCAATTAATTATATATATATCTCATGAACACTTTTCCATACTATTAAAAGTTTTAGTGACACCATTGGTTTACCTAAGCAAAATAGGAAAAAAAAGTTGTTTGAAAATTACCTGTAGTTCCAGACTTCAGGAAGCTGATAAATTAGTACAGGCAACTCTCGCCTAGCTCCAGAAGACTTTCTTCTACTATAAACTTTAATAAAATCTCACTAGGGACTTCACAGGATTAATCTATTGTTTATGACATCACCTAAGGCCTCACAGTTCAGATTAATATAAATATATAAAAAAACAATTGAATATGTTAAAACATAAATTCTATCTCAAATCTCCAAGACCAGATTACTGATTCCTTACTGCTATGGTAGAAGGTATTGAGGTAATATTTAGGATGTCCTGTTCTGCAGGATATACATACATACAGAATGCAAAACACTGTCAAGTCAGTTCAGCTTCCTATTTTCTGGGTTAACATAAAATGGATTCACACTCCAAAATGGACAAAATCAGTTAATTACCAGGACAGCTGGGAATTGCCAGCATGCATCTTCCCCCATCCTGAGAATCTGGCTGCCTGGACTCAGGGCCAGCTCTGATATGCTAAAGGCCTTAAGGAGAGCTATGAAAACCCTCTTTAGGGAGCCTTTCCCCACTTCTCCTGGGAGCAGGACTTGAGGTCAGGCTGTCATCCTGGTTCTGTGCCTGAGTCATGCTGCAGGTATGGTTGTGCCTATCTCCCTGATTCTGACCCTGACCCACAGATTGGCTGTCTCGCCTGGTCCCAGACCTCTCTCGGCACTACAGCCTTGTTTGGTAATCACTGGACTCCGTCCAGTCATGGCTACAGTCACTGCACCTGATCTACTTTCCTTGTTCAGGTACTTGGTTCTTGTCAGTAAGGCTGCTGCCCTCCCTGCCTTGGTGTTGCCCTCAGCTTCAGGTTTGCCTCTCCTTACAGAGCAACCCTCGTTCATGCAGCTCCCTGCACTGACAGAATAGCATGCATGACAATTCAAACTCTGCATAGAGCAGGAAAGGGACCTGGGTAGGCTCAGCCCGCTATGGTTCTCCAAGGAGATCTGAGGAAGCATTGTTTCCCCAAATTAGGGAATAGGAGAAGGAATTAAGGTCACAACCTCCTTCCATGGATGGAATGCCCATATTCTTGATGTGCAGAGGACAATCAGGCAATCCTTGAATCACAATGCTCTCCTGCCGCTATGTCGTGCTGGAATGGAGGTGAATCCCTGGCCCAAAGGACTTGAACCATAAACAATATAAATAGGAACCCATTTACATTACTTGGTATAGACAGTGTTTTCCAACATGATGACTGAAGGCAATACAAAATGCAACTTTAATGATAGACAACCTTTACCTTGTGGACCTTTTGAATGAAAGGGGTAAGATAAGCAAGAGGTGGGAAAAAGGAAAAGAAAAAAAAAGAATTTTGGCAAAGCAGGTTTTTAACAGCTAAGACCTTTGAAGGATTTTTAAATATATGTATTTACCACCACAGTAATTTATTGCAGGATGTGTTGTATGCATTTGCCAAATACTATCAATACTTAGTGTTACACTCATCTAGTGCAGTCTATGCTAGCTTTAACCCTCAGCAAGAGCTGTTCAGGCAGCCTAAACATTATCAGAAATCTGAAAATATTACTTTTTTTTGTTTGAAGGTCCATTTCCCGGGGGTACCTGATTTCCTGTAAGTATCAGCTTGATTTTCAAGTACAAGTACATTGGTGATAAAAGGAAGACTAGGCAAGATGTGGGCCCTCTCTGAAAGGAAACCGGAGACCTGTCCACAAGGGATATGAAGAAGGTTGAGGTGCTCAATGACTTCTTTGCCTCAGTCTTCACTGGCAAGGGCTCTGGCTGCACTGCAAAGTTGCGGACAGGGAAGGTAAGAACTGGGAGAAGGAAGATCTGCCCACCATAAGTGAAGATCAGGTTCGGGACCATCTAATGAACCTGAAGGTGCACAAGTCCATGGAACCTGACAAGATCCATCCACGGGTCCTGAGGGAACTGGTGGATGAAAGTGCCAAGCCATTAACCATCATATTTGAAAGGTCATGGCAGTCTGGCCATATTTGAAAGGTCATGGCAAGTTCCCACTGATTGGAAAAGGGGAAACATAGCCCCACTTTTTCAAGAAGGTTAAAAAAAGATGCAGGGAACTACAGCCAGTGAGTCTCACCTCTGTGACTGGCAAGATCATGG
>VZTO01015397.1:6655-35437 GCA_013400615.1 Syrrhaptes paradoxus
TCCCTCTCCCCTACACTACTCTCCAGCAGCTCAGTACCCAACTTATACTGGAACCTGGTGTTGTTCTTGCCCAGATGCAAGACTCTACACTTGCTCTTGTTAAATTGCATGAGATTTTTCCCCGCCCAAATCTCCAGCCTGTCTAGGTCTTGCTGGATGGAAGCACAGCCTTCTGGTGTGTCAGCCACTCCTCCCAGTGTGGGAGGAACTTCTTTGTGAAGTTGAAAGTAAAACAAAAACCTCAGAATTTAGAAATCTAGAACACCAGAAATCTATTTGTAACTACAGTTGAAACCATAATTAGGTGTTTTTCAGGCTTGGCTCCCTGTTTACTAAATCAGCTGGTACAAAACCAGAATAATTTGCAGTTGATAGTGGATTGTTACCTGAACAGTCTTTCTGGCATCAAATTTATTATATCTCTTTGCACTACAATACCGTTAGCACTACAATATCGTTTGCAACTGACATCACAAATAAAACAAAGCAGTAGGATTTATTTTGAGGTCTGTGGTTTTGCTGTTCCAACATGAGAGCAAGAAAACATTGTACCAACAGTTGTAGAGTGACGTTTGAAAGAAAAGTAAACATACAATATATTTTCTGCCCTCTCTGCCACCTTAATACTCTGGTTTTTTTTGCAAAAGTCTATTTGATAGAGATTTTGCAGCCAAAGGGACATGGGCACACATGCTTCATATACCCCTGT
This sequence comes from Syrrhaptes paradoxus, assembly GCA_013400615.1. Lineage (NCBI taxonomy): Eukaryota > Metazoa > Chordata > Aves > Pterocliformes > Pteroclidae > Syrrhaptes > Syrrhaptes paradoxus. The sequence continues at coordinate 7,365 of VZTO01015397.1, forward strand.
GCATCAGTGCGTAAATGCTCAGCTAAAAAACAATATCCTAAATCTAGTTATGATTTAATAGACCAGTAAAAAGCCTTTATTAAACTTTAGGAAGAATTTCTCATCAGCACCTTAGCGACAGTGAGTGGAGAGAGTTAACATGCAGGGATTGTTGAGACCTCCATTCAGTTCTTTGTGGTTTTCCCCAGATCAATAAAATATCTACCTCTATTCATCCAAGACACACTTCCTTCATTAAAGATACAACTAGAGAACAAGTATTTGGAACAGTTAAAGTGGCAATGCTAGTATTTGTGAGGTGAGTACTGACAAAATTATGGAGGTAATTTTGCCTATATCTAGGAGATGACTTTATTGCCTTTTAGCAGCTAACATGGTGGTTGAGGGAACACTGCAGTCCACTGCCCATATTTCAAAATCCATTTAGGTTTTCCATTTTTTCATTTCACTCCACATGTTGCGGTTTTTTAAAAGAAAAATCAAACCAAACATATGGTACTTCATCCTCAAATGCTACGTGTTCCTATGCCGCATGCAATGGAATAAATTCACAACACTTATTGTTTTTAAGAGTCGCATGACTAATGCATCACGCACACATCAATGGAAGTTTAAATTCAAATACTGCAACAGTTTCAGGAAACCCAAATAACTTTTGGATTTTATAGGAACACTAACTGCTCACTGCTGACAAGTAATGAGACACAAAATTCCATTCGTTAGAATAAATGTTTCCCAGAATCAGGGATAACAAGAGCATGAAGCTTAATTGTGCCTCCTTCTTTCTTTGTACTGCTCTCACACTTATTTTCTGTGTTAGAAAAACAGATTTCACAGTTATCAACAGATATCTTCGTATATTTTTTCAGGAATATTGGAGGAAGAAATTAAGAGCAACAACATAAATGCTCAAAGAACTCAGCAAACCTTAGGATGCTCAGGAAAGTTAAATAAAGAGAATGTGAGCAATGCAAGGTCCACCTTATCTTGTAATTGAAATGTACTGCAAATATTTCAACTATTGTGCAGAAATGGACAGGTAAGGTTTCTGTTAACTAATAATTAACACTTATCTTAAAAGGAATTTCACGATCTTCCTTCAAACTAGGCACCTAAACTTGGGGAGAAGGAGGCAAACATAGTGGATATACCTCCAACTAAGTTTAACAAAGAAATTATTGTCTGTGAGGTATGAGACCTTTTTCTTTCTTAAATTACATTGGCACAGGAGCTGGTTCAAAGCAAACTGAACATACAGGAAGATTTCCACTTGTTTTCATAGACTTCTGATTTGGCCCAGCATAATGAGAAATGTTGTTTAAATAAGAGAAAATACTCTAATGTTAAACCAACAGCAGTCAGATGAAAACTGAGCTCATTGTTCCTTAGCAGTTTCTTTTCAAGATCCATGTACAACTGGAGGTAATTTTCATAGCCCATTTGAGCAGGATTTTTTTCTTGATGGTAGGCTTTTTTTTTCATTCTTATTTTGTTTGTTGCTGTTTTGTTGTTTTTGTTTGGTTTGGGTGATTTTTTTTTCCCCTCTTGGCAGAGTGATAGTATCTTTGAACTTATATTAAAAGAAGATGTAAAGTTAACTGGATATGGAATTTGTTTGACTGGAAGCCATAGTACAGTCTCAGAAAACAGTGCTGGTTCTTGCAATTAATTGCAGATTTCTTAATTCATCCTGGGAAAACAAGGTCACATGTATATGTTAGGGATACAGATTCTGAATGGATATGCTTAAAACTAATGTCAACAACAACAACAAAAAGCAAACTAAGACATTTTAAAAAGAAGCAGGAATATTTCTATGTTATGTTAGTAGACCTTTCAAATAGATGGTAAAGGCAATGTTCCAGAATTCACTGAAAAGCAAGAAGAAAAATCCAATTGTTAGGCTCCTTATTTCAAGACTGTTTATGGCCTCATTGTTCTCTATAATGGATTAAAACTAAAGATGAAAAACTTGGACTCAGTACAGAATTTCTGACTTTAAAGGGAGGATGTACTGATCCAGACTTGATCTGTAACTAATGAAAATACTCCCAATTATATGTCCTAGTTTTAGGTAGAGTTTAAACAGTTCATCATTTGAACACTTATTTAGCTCTTCTCTTCTTAATTTATTCATCACATTTGCAAGTCAGAGGTTGTTGCATTTTTTTATATTTAATGAATTTTTCTGAAAGGGGAAAGCAAACAAATATTTATCACTGACAACCGACTGCCTGATGCCAGCTGCAGAAAAAGTTCTGTAAACATTTTTTCAAGTCTCTTTTCTTTCCTAAAGTTCCTCAGACTGAAAGCCACTCATTCGGTGAGACGGTAGCCTGGAGAAAAGGAGCCAGGATCTAGATCTAGCTGTGAAAATTAATTACCTGAGGCCAGGGAACCTGCTGTTTGCATTTGTGTTCAGCCATTAAAAAGTTATTACACTCATATAGGTTGTCAATAGACAACACAATGTTCTTAGTGTGCTAAGGTATTATAATTAGCAATCCATTATCAATAGTCTGAAAAAAGAGACTGGGATAGGGCAGGAAGCACCGTTCCTTTGTGGGAAAGAGGCAAGAAGAGATAGCCTCAATTTACAAGTACCAATATAAAAAGGTCTCATCTCCTGCTAGGCTTTTATAGAAATATACTTTGTGAGCTTATACATATGGTCACAGCGCCTGAAACACACTCTTCTTCTGCAGAGATATTACCCTGTTGTATTCATTCTTCTTTGATTATTCCTTGAGTTCCTTGCTGTCTTCTTCAGCCAAATGAAATGTTAATGAAACTTCCTTCTGCCCAAAGAAAACAATTGCACCGAACTTTGTTGAACATGAGGAATTCTTAATGTTCTAATCTTTCAAGTACTCATATAATTAACTAGGTTTATGAAGAATATTACTGAGCTTATTGTAACTACATGCACAAACAACAGAAAATGTATGGGTGAGCAGTTACAGAGTTGGGAACAGTTTTATTTCAATCTGTATTAAGAGAGACCGCTGATAATATTAGCAAAATAATCTTACAGTACACTAATGTAAAGCAATTGAAAACCACTTGTAAAATTAGAAATGCACAGTATTATATCATAGTTGAGTGCAGGATAAAGAAATGACAAAGGTAAGGAACACAAAAAAAATGGATGAAACAAGAAACTAAACAAAAGGAATTATGGTGAATTAAACCATATTCTCTCCACTGGAAGAAAAGGATTTTGCAACCTACTCAGTAGAGGCATAAGCTAGACGAACTGTGAAAAATACCTGGTAAAATCTGAAGAGGTGGTCATAAATGGAAACACAGTAAAAATGTGTACTAAAAAGTATATAATAAATATTTTGCTTTCTGCATTTTAGAGAAAGCCTGTATTTGAGGGTAATGATGATTTATGATGACTTGTTTTTATTTTTCTTACACCAGCATTCCCATTTATTTTCAGAGTGATATGTTCAATATTTGTCAAATTACATGAAATAAATAACTGAAATGCATCTGATTGTTCATAAAGTGTACAGTTGTCTTCAACATATTTTTTTTCTGGGAGAGTGGGATACTGATTTCATGATGTTTCTTAAACTGCTTTAGAGACTTTCTGAAACAAGACAGAATGAAGAGCATTAGTCAGATAACTAAAATATCTGGTATTCATTTTCCTCTATGAACAACTTCTATTTCAATTCTTTGTTAAGTAATGGACACCCTACCACTAGAAGGTACCACTTTTTTAAGGTGAGTAATAGATTGCTAGAGTAAAATTTGCGGCACACTTTAAGAAAAAAAAGAAAATACAAAAGCTGTGTTCGTGCCATTTGGCCAGAACAGAAAAACAGTATTTAAAAAAACTCAGAATTGCAGCAATTTAGCTGGCCGCAGTACTTTCTAAAATACCAGTTGAACAAATGTGTTTAAGAATTTCCAAACTAGGTAAAACGTCAACGTTAAAAAAGAAGTTAAAGAGACTTTACATCCAAAGTTTATTTTCCAGAAGTACAACTCAGAGACCAAAGTTATTAATCTGTCTCATGTTACAACTGGCACCCAGTTCTTTTGTTTGATAACTTTTTCTGCCAGACTTATCCACTTCCTCAACATATTGCTAAATATTGAACTAAGTCATAGTTGAATCCTTGCCTATCAGTTAATTTCCCATGGCACAAACTACTATGGACTTGTCCCCAGGGCACAAGTCCACGTGCAGGAATTACAAGGCGTTCCACGGCATGAGTAACCAAGTGACCTGTAACAACACATATGTTGATCCCACATGTTTCCGAAATACTTTGTCCAGCTGTCTCAATGCATACATTATGCCGGGAGACAGCTGGCCAGCCTCCTAAGAAGCAAGCCAAAGCACATAACTGCTCTCTTCTGACCCCTTATATACATTGTACTACCCTGAAAAACACACCTTGGCACTCAGCTTGTCACTAAGTGAGCTCCCAGATGGATAGGCTTTTGCTCCCATGCAGAGGGAAAAGCTGAGGGATTTCTTGTGTTAAAGTAGTATTAACTGCAGGGTAGAAGGAATCTGCTGTTCAGAAGGGGATGAACTCTACTCCCACTATGAATGTCAGTAAAGACTCAAGTAACTACAATTTGATCTGGCAATACAATTTAGTGATCTGGACTAAAACTTGGAAACTAGAACCCCTCAATTCTGTTTTTACCTCTACCACTCATTTAAGCTTAACAATGGGCCCAGTCATGTAATTTTAATGACCTCCATTTGAAACATTAAATAATCTGTGGAAACTGATGTTACTTACCTTTGTGGGATTATGTAAGAACTCTTCTTCTGCACTTCAACTAGGTAAAAATCATTCCAGATTATTAATTCTGTTAATGTGTATGCCATGTCTCTGTTGCAGAGGAGAAGGCACAACTCACCCTTTTTTTCAGAATAAAGTGGTCAGAGACTTTCCTGAATTCATTATCAATTTGTGAGTAGGTCAGTCTGCTATTGCTTTTATTCAGGGTTTAACCAGGCTCCCTCAGCTTTGAATCCTTCCCCTCCCCTTCTCTACTACACCAAGTGCCTTGAGTGTCAAGCCTCTCACATCCTATTCCACTTATCCTTTCCCATTTGTTTAAACAGAACATTTTAAAAAACATTTGTTCCCTTCATTGATGGCAATATTGAATACATTTTTATTGGTTTCGCTTTGTACCTTTTCATTTTTGCCATGTGAAATAGCCTGTCTAAAGTAACCTATAAGCCACGCAGTAAGGACTGCATTTCCATTCTACCGTGAATGCTCTGGAGAGAATATAAAATCTAATGCCAGAGATTCAAATGTCAAGGGTGATGCCATACCGTATTCAGTGCTACTGCCCTTCAATTTGCTCCAGATAGGCACAAAGCTATTGTTAGACTTTTATACAAGACTTACCTGCTGACATGATATGTCTCATATACACATCTCACAAAATTATAGTTGGATAAAATAAGCAATTATACAAATAAATAGCATCATAGTCATACATCAAACTAGGATTGCCTATAGCAGACTCAAAATAGCACTGATTGTTCCTATGTTTATATTTATATACAGGGTAGTTTATTATAATACTCTTTCAAATCATAAGGTATTTGAACACAAAATATGAAATGTTCTCTGCAAAAAAATTGAAGCAACACAGAAGAAAAATAATTCATTAAAGTGAAGCATTTCAAGATTTTGCTGAGGGTGCAACACTCTTAAATAGCTCAGCCTATCTAGACAGTATTTAATATTCATCCACACGATGAGATTTCAAGTGTGTTATTAACTTTCCACCCTTTCGTTGTACTACTGATTTGCTTCATGAAAATATGCACATTTGCATATTCTAATTACAGTGAAATACAGAGCTTACTGAAATCAGTGAGAATCTTCTGGTTGATTTCTACCCATGCTGGATCAGGCCCATCTGTGGCTGGATTAATTTTCAAGATGGATTTTAGAAATGTACTAAATGTCTAAAATCAACCTTTTCTTTGATACAAAGGGCTACAATTACATCTTGAGGATGGTAACAGTCTACAGAGTATTTCCCATAAGAGCTGAAGTATATTATCCCCTGTTGCCTATTCTGAAAAAAAATGCTGATAAACTTCCTACCTGTTTCCATTATACCAAAATACAGATGCTTGTAACATTTTAAAACTCACTTTTAGCAGTCTTCCTTTTTCTTTGAAGTTTGTTTCTAAAGTTTTGTAAGGTTATATTTCTGAATTTGTTTAACAGAACACGAAAACTAAAATGGATCAGAGCAGAGAAATAGAATAGCTGTGCTGATCTAATGAATATATATCTCTAAAATAAATATAAATGCTATATTCACCATCTAATGAATATAAATATAAATATTTGATTTTGTATTTTTGTCAGCATCATTTGGTTATGACTCCTGACTGTGGGACTGTAAGCCAGAAACACTTCAGAATGTGGTTATTCATTCAGGCTACATTGTTGGTAGCAGTGAAACCGAAAACATATAGTGAAGTTTAAGATGGTAAATGATGATTTAAAAACATTTCCTCAGTCAAGACACAGCTATTGTGTCATTGACAGAAAGGAGATAATGACACATATGGATAACTAAAACACTGAAGTAGATGTCAAATTCAAAATCAGGGAAGTAAACGAAGGGACATATGGGGAGGCCTGCAACATGCATATTTCACATATATTGTGGGACTGTGTGAGAGCATTTCTGTTATCAAAATGATCATATCATAGAATCGAGAACATTTTTACAGTGTAATAACTGACTGTGAAGAGTGTGCCTGGGTGGTGGCCAATATGAACTGAGCAATAGTTCCCAGCACTAGTATGAAAAAAAAAAAAAAAAAAAAAAAACAAAAAAAAGCAAAGAACAGTACAGAAGGCAGATGACTTTGTTTTAGAGATTTCTACAGGAAAGGCTGTTAGTCTCTCACGTGTTGAAGAGGTTACTGCATTAGCCCTAGAGTGTTGGAAGCATTTTTACTAAGAACTGAAGGACCAAAACCTGTTTCCAAAGCTAAAATAGCTGACCAGGGCAGGCCCCAGCATTAGGAGCAGTGAGAGGTGTGATAAGGAGTGGTTAACAGGAGCTTAGCCGCTTAAATTGGGTCTCCTATCTGCGGAGACTCAACAGCCCCAAAGTGTGAGTGAGATATTATCATAGGAAGGGGGAGGAAACCAGCTGTCTTAGCAGTTGCCTCATCAAAGAAGACTGTGAAATGGCATTAGTTATGCATGAGAATTAGGTATTGTACGCTGCTCTGTTTGTGGCTTTGTTATGGCTTTTTAATTTCTTTTATTCTTTTTAAGCCATTAAAAATTGTTTATTAAGTCAATGGATTTAAATGGAGAAATTTACCTCACTAGGAAGACATTGTATATTACAATTGTTTTCTAGGTTTCTGAAAATTCCAGACAGTGCTTTTTTAATACCGGTTTTACATTTGAATCTAGCCCATGTTGCTGCTAGCCAGGGAAGTTTTTTCTAGCTAAGTAAACTGGAAATAACTGATATGAAATACACATAATCTACTACATTTCCAAAATGTATCATTATATCTTTCAAGACAATAAGCTACGACTGAGGATGGAATTCCTTTATTTCTTGCTCAGATCAACAAAATATAGGGATTACCAGTCCAGATAAAACACAGAATAAAACCTCTCCAAAAACTTGTTTTTGACCTGGACTAATTTCTGTAAGGAGAAAGGACTTACCATGTCTAATTTGACATTATGTTTTATATACGTGTGTGGTTGTAAATTGGCATAACTGCTCTCAATTAGTCATTTTCTTCACTTTTCTCATATTTTTTTCTTACTCAGCTTTTAAGGATTAAAAAAATTAAGACCTTTAAATGACACTCCTCAGAGCAGTTTACTGTATAATTTACCAGTCTTGTACTATTCTCTGAATCAGTTTTTGTTGAACAATATCTTCCCTCAGAATCTTGTTCTTGTGGGTGACCCCAAATGAAATATGTTGATTGATGTAGGTGCATCAATTTCTGTATAGACAATAGACTTATCTCTGTAGTCTTGACCTTCCTCTTTCTAAGGCAACTTTACACCTTGTTTGCTTTTTAACCATAGCTCACACTAAGCAGAGGTCTATCGATATAAAATTATAACCTTTTAGCTTTTGAATGACGGTGTGATACGGTGTGATGTAAAGAGATATTAGACACTCTAGATTTTAGATAAAGCACCATAGGTATTAGATAATGCCCTAAAGGTCTTTATTGTTTCCAGTATCTGAATATGCTGCAAAAAATAAAACCCAGATTACAGGAAGTATTACTGATGTCTTAAAATGGGTGATATCCTTTAATATTAATCTTTATGGCAATACTGCACCAGCAGTATGCAAATCTGTACCTGGATGTAATACTTTTCCAATGAGACACAAAACTAGCAAATAGACTAAAAGAAATGTTTCCAAAGAAAGAATATATGCAGTATATTAAACTTTATGTTCTCCCTGAAGATCATTCACAGTCTTATTATTACTTTCTCAAATATAAACAAAAATTACTTTTGTTCTCATTTTAACACACACTGAATGACACTGTAAGTTTTATATGCAAAGATTATTCCAAAAATAAACCCCAAATATTTTGTCACTGAAAAAAAAATGCATTTTAAACATTTCCCAGAAAAAAAAAATCAAACCAAATCCACACCATGTTATAGAATTTTAAATTTGAATTGATATGGAAGAGATTTTTGAAAGATCTGAATACTAAAGTTGTTTGCAATAACTTAAAAAAATATTGAAATGTGAACATTAGCTATAGCACAGGAGATTTAAACCACAAAAATAAGACACAGACAACATCTGTTAGATGGTTCAATGCACATCTCTGACAGGAAGCATTATTTCTAATAACAAATTTCCTTATATTTTTTTCCCAGTTAATAATGAACAACTGAAACACGTGAGGCACTACTACTTGTCTAGGAAACATTTTACACAGCCCAAAGCACTGTTACAAATTTCACCTTTTATCTTACATTTTTCAGTTCATAGTTTTAATCTTTAAGCCACCAACTGGGCCATCACTCTTAGTGTTTCCTTTCTTCACTTTTCCCATAACCACTTGCCAGTCACATTCTATCTCTATCTTCTCTTCATTTAGCTCATATTTTTTCTTTATCATTATAGCTGTAGCCAACCAGGATTTTTTTGTCAGGCTCAGTTACATCAAAGCTCCATGCTCTATGTATTAAGAAAAAACAGAAGAGGAAGAAAAGAAATATGCCTTCCTTGCATTACTACTGNTTCCAAAAATAAACCCCAAATATTTTGTCACTGAAAAAAAAATGCATTTTAAACATTTCCCAGAAAAAAAAATCAAACCAAATCCACACCATGTTATAGAATTTTAAATTTGAATTGATATGGAAGAGATTTTTGAAAGATCTGAATACTAAAGTTGTTTGCAATAACTTAAAAAAATATTGAAATGTGAACATTAGCTATAGCACAGGAGATTTAAACCACAAAAATAAGACACAGACAACATCTGTTAGATGGTTCAATGCACATCTCTGACAGGAAGCATTATTTCTAATAACAAATTTCCTTATATTTTTTCCCAGTTAATAATGAACAACTGAAACACGTGAGGCACTACTACTTGTCTAGGAAACATTTTGCACAGCCCAAAGCACTGTTACAAATTTCANCAAAGCTCCATGCTCTATGTAGTAAGAAAAAAACAGAAGAGGAAGAAAAGAAATATGCCCTTGCATTCCTTCTGGTAAGCCTACTGTGTTCAGAATATTGAAATTTGGGGGTTACATTATTGCAGTGCTGCTAAGCATGGTTATTTGATAATCTCACTAGTTCTATCAATTAGATATATACTATGTATGTTCTCTCATCAACAAATTCGTTTTTGTGGTATAATGTTAACATAGTGTTCCTCATGTCTAGCGGTTACACTCATTAAATTTAAGAAATAAAGCCAAGTATGGATTACAAAGGCTGAAACTACAGTTACACATAAAATTAGTATCCAAATATTAGAAAGTCCTGTCTTGATAAGTGATTAAAGAAAAGCTTCCTGCAGTGAAATTTAACAAAGAATTGGTTGAGCTTGAAATGGAAAAGTTCAATATTTCATTGGCCTGGACGACAACATTTAATATTCATAGTTTTCAAACTCAATATGGTTCTCTAATTCAATACAGATGCTTGTAACAAGTTACTCAGTGTCTGAGTGACACAATTAACATTTTGCTGGTTAGCTAAAAATCTTAATAATTGCTTCACTGGGCTGATGAATAAAGAAATAGTTCCTGATTTAAACTTGACCTTTGCTTTCAGTCATCAGTCATTTGTATTGCATAGCCAAATGTATCACAAATATGCCTTTCATTTTGGACATAAGTGTGCAAAGCTAAGCTATAGGATTCTCATTAGAAAAGTTTATTTCTTTAAATATGCATTAACCGATGAAGTGTCACATACATTACTTTTGTAGCATATGCTGCAATGACTGAGAAAATACTTAAGTCTATCACTTCTCAGAAAATCAGAAACAGAAAGATTCAGACCCCCTGGATTCCATCTGTGTTGGGACTTAGACAGAATGGAAGTCTCGAAAACATATGAAGTACACTTTGCACGTCTAGTGGTACCTAAGGGCTAATAATCTTATTTTGACACATGATTCTGAGGCACAACCATTACATGGGCAAAGTCTTAGGTGTTGTTCTAGTTATTAATTATTTGACAAACTGGGTTCCTGGAGCAGGAAAAAAGACCCAGGCACCCCTCGTCCCAGTGAGGTAACCCATTTCATTGAGCTGTAGAACTGGCCTTTTCTCTGCTTTCTCTTTCTCTGTCCCAAAAAAATATTGACTTCCCAACAAAGGCCCAACATCAGCAGCTTTGAAAAGAAGGTATTGGCATTTTCACACTTCGAACAGAATAACTGCCAAAGGATGTGGGTGAGAGGTGTACCTTTCCAGCTCCTCAAAATGTCGACAGTATAGAATAAACCTTCCCATTTCCAGAATGGAAATGTTGGCACTTGAATCTTCAGCTGATCTGGATGGAGATACTTCTATTTACGCTTAATAAAAGATCTCAGAGTAATTCTAAACTGTGAAGGAAAAGTCAGACTGTAAAGGTCAGATTCAGTTACTCAAAGTTACAAAGAGGACAACTCAAGCCTGTTACCATGTTTGGTTTGTTTTAGTTTAGTTTTGTTTTGGTTTGGATTTTGTCTAATTATAACTGAGTCAGTATTCTGCTGAAATCTCCTTACTGAGAACCTTAAACTCAGAAAGCGGTCAAAGAGAGATATAAGCACCCTGAATCACTCTACAGAGCCAGCAGACAGAGAAGAGATCCACACTGAATAACTTTTATGCCCAGATTAATCAAGCTGAAATGAGATAATTATTCTGGACATCTAAAATAGGTTATGTGAATCTGTTTTATTCTTATTTAAATGGGTGTCTTCCATGCATCTTCCTAATGTCCTTATAAAATTAAAGTATAAATTTGTGGACTACATAAAAGTAGGATGTTAAACTTATATCAAAGTCCTTACAAATTGAGTCCAAATATGTATGCTTTTAATGTATTGTGGGAATATGGGAGAAAATTTCTAGTTCTTGCCAACAATTCTACACATTACAGTTCAAGAGAGAAGTGAAGAAAGATCTCCTTTAATGAGCTGGTAGATACAAAAATAGCATGGAATATTATCCCATCTGAATTACTCAAACAGATTCAAATTGCCCAATTTTAAACTTGTCCAGAAGCCAAGCTTAACATCTCATGCACTCTTGTTAACAGTCAAAGGAGCTTTCTTAATGATCAAAGGTGTCTGACTTCATTTTAATGACCCAACACCATTGTAGGTGACAGATGCACAAACAGGGCTTCAACTACTAAATTGCTCATGCCACTTCCTCATCATTTAGATCTTCTTTCCAGAAATACACTAATCTAAGAAATATTTATCTTGAGTATGTATGATAATGATAAATTATGATAAATTCTCTGTTTAGAAACCTAATTTCTCATCATTTGAGAATCCACAATACCTACTCCATTCCATACAGTGCTGTAGTCAGACACAGTTACATACAGTACAAATATATATATACACACATGCGTGTGTACAACAGAAGATATTCCATAGATATTCCCCTCTACCCTTCAACTATTCTCCCATACTTAGAATCATAGAATCATAGAATGGTTAGGGTTCGAAAAGACCTTAAAGATCATCTAGTTCCAACCCCATGGCCGGGACACCTTCCACCAGACCAGGTTGCTCAAAGTCCCATCCAGCCTGGCCTTGAACATCTCCAGGGATGGGGCATCCACAGCTTCCCTGGGCAACCTGTTCCAGTGTCTCACCACCCTCATAGTGAAAAATGTACTCCTAAGGTCTAGTCTAAATTTACCCTCTTTCAGCTTATACCAGTTACCTTTTGTCCTCTCACTACACTCCCTGATCAAGAGTGCCTCCCCATCTCTCCTGTAGCCCCCTTCAGGTACTAGAAGGCTGCTATTAGATCTCCTCAGAGCCTTCTTTTCTCCAGGCTGAACAACCCCAGTTCTTTAGCCTGTCCTCATAGGGGAGGTGCTCCAGCCTTCTGCCCAGTTTCGTGGCTCTCCTTACTTACCTCTTTCATGTCAGGTGCTTCTGTCTTAATAGAAAGTAATCACTTGCATTTCTGTAATTATCCAGGACAAGGAAGCTAAACTTACATTTAGAAGGAACTCTGTCAAACATGTTATTATTCGTGTTTGAATGATAACCTGACATTTTCATTTGGAGGGAGCCAGGTAACTCACATGGTTGGATAGATCTACAAGTTTTGACATTATAGTTTAATAGTTTCCAGTGTGAGAAGGTGTCAACAAAAGAATCACAGAATCACAGAGAACTTCTGTTATAATTGATTGTGAATACATAATTAGCAACATTTAGTTGGTAAAGTGTTAATGGCTTGTGAAATGCCAGTTCTTTTCAACTGGGTCTCTCATTAGGTCATTTATTGCCTTTCATTAGCATCACTTAATATCAAAGGAATATAGTTTGCAGTAAAGACTGTACATGAGATTACAAAAGACTGGAAATAATATTTTGTTTTCCTTTAGAGAGTTCTGTTTCATACGGTGACATTGAGGAGAATCTATATTGATTTTAACATAAATTAGAAGGACTTATTTTATTTTTAATCAGCAGTGTCCGGTGGAGACAGGCTACATTCACGATCCCTGGCAATTCAACAACTGCAGTTGGCCTGGATGCAATTGAAGTAGTATTTGTGCGGAGAGTTAACAAGCCACAGGGGACCTGGAACATGAGCAAAGGCATAACCATCACAACAAGCCCATGTTTTCTTACAGCTTGCTTGCTGTTGTAAGGTCATAGGCTGTAAAGCTGTGGTTAGTGAGAGAAATTAGTCATGAAAACAGCAGAACTCAGAGGGGATTTATAATACATGAATCAAGTCCAATTTTTGTTTGTTTAAAAGAAGCTGGCTTGAAAAAAAATCTCTTAATATTTTCCTAGTGGCATAAGCCCATGTTTGGGAGGGTTTCTATAAAATGCAGCATGTTAACTAATTTCAGTTGGAGGACGTGAGTCCAAAACTACAAATAATATGGAGGAATTCAGTGCTTCAGACATTCCACTTCAGTCGGGAGAGCAACCACACCTAGTACGAGGAACTATGCTGGCTTCCTCTGAAATCCACTAACCTTTCTGGATGCAATTTTTTTTCATGAGGTGGCATCCACTGTAAAAGGCAATGAAGATCTCATCTACAAAACTTAACAGCTGTCAAAATCTCAACCAGGATTTAAGACCATAACAATTTGGGATGTCTGTGTAACTGCGTTGCTAATGGAGTGCCACTGAGGTAACTACCCCAAGGTGATTTACTGCCATTAATACTCACATTAAACATGATTAAATCAAGAGGCCTCAACTGCTTTTATTTTAAGAGGAGAAATGAGGACTTGGAAAACAAAAGTTGTTACCAAGTAGCAGCCTGCCACTAGTTCTGTGTCTCAGGGAGATTTCTGGCGTGGAAATATTAACATAGCAAATGCAGCAATATAGCAACCATCTCTGCCATCATTACAATGGCTAGGAAACAATAGCTGGGCCGAAAATACCCATTCAAAGCATGATAAGCAGCGTGTGCATTTAAAATTAAGATGTTACAAGATAGAAGAGAAAATGACTGGAGAGATAATTTGGTAGGTTTCCAAAGTAGTGGATTTTCCCTGCAATAATTCTGCATGTTCAAGTAGCTTTTTTGTTGCACAACTGATAAACTGAGCCACAGCCACAGTTTTATTGAACAAAGATACACACCAGCCCAAAGGATTACACCTGTGAGTAACTTTTGAAAGAACTGTTTAGGGTAATGAAAAGGTAGATTGAAGGAGACACCACAAATAGCTTCAAATAGATGGAGATTAGTCAGCAAAAGAATAGAAATCAGATGTTCTCCACACTCACTGAGGACAGGGCAAAAAACAGTCAGGTGTAAGGACATAAGCAAGGGGACTGAGATTAAACATTAATAAACTATTTTCTAATAGAATATATTTAAATATTGGAATAATTTATCTAAGCAAGTTGCTGAATTTCTATTACTGCAATATTTAAGACTGGACTAGAACAATGTCCTTTGGAATAGCTTTGCTAAAACCAGACTAGATGATCTATCAAGATATCTCCTACCTCTGTTTTTTATTTATCTAAGGTTAAATACAGCCAAGACCAGGATAAGATACAATAGTGCACAGAGCTTGTAAACTTGTTAATTCTGTGTTGAAGATGCAAGATTGCATCCCCATCAATCATTTTATTTTCCTGAATCACAGGTAAGAGCCATAGAACTGCAAATGACAAATGCGTATTCAAAAGATCTTCAGAAAGTATCTGTCATGCTGAGAATCTTTCTATGACATCAGCAAAACTCCAAGTGACAGTACCAAGGACTAGATTACACAGAAGAGAAAGACATTGCACATTGAGAAAGTTGTTCTTTGTCATTCTCAGTGAGACTATTCAACACAGAGAAATACAAATCAGAAGGGCTAACTAGGCCATGTGCACAAATGAAATCATTTGATATCCTGGAAATAAGAATGCTACCCTCTTGTATTAATATAAATTATTGAACATGGCATTACCTACCAAAGGTTGAAAAATATTAATATCCTCTAGTAATAGATGGTTAAAATGGCAAAATGACAAAAATATTTATAATTTAGCTCTAAAGCCATCTATAAACTACAGTTTTCCCACAAGTTTTTGTTTGTTCATGTTACTTTCATATAAATACTAACTAGAGAAGATTATTGTGATAATTTCAAATATGTCTTTAACAGTAAATTATTGGCATACATTCATAATAGTAGGAATATAGAGATAAAAATACAAAGATTTTTTTTTCTTCTGAAGGTGTTAAAATTATTGCTTTCTTTATAAATTTTGATCTCTAGAAAAAGACTTAAAGAAATTGAAAAATTATAGAGGTCAAAGATCAAGGTTTTGATGAATGAAAAAATGGAACAAGAGGATACATAATTTCAGTAATTGCAAAAAAAAATATAATGCAATGGAATAGCTCACATTTTTTAGCAAGATTTATATAACACTAAATCAAATCATTAAAGAACTTAAAAATCTATTCTGATTACATTAAAACCAGAAGTCCAGTGGAACATCCCACACTATGTACAAACTCCTCCCATTACTCTGAGCTTTCCATATTATTGCAAAAATTATTCACCATCTACATTTGCAGTAGTGCTGTGGGTGTCCCCCACCACCACATATCCATGGAATATTTTTTTTCTCTTGCAGATATAACTAATATACCAATTCCCTTCTTTAATTCTAGGAAATATTATAACTGGAAGGCAGGTACCATGTGCTTAGCAATATTTATTCATTCTGATACAGTTGTAGAAGCTGTAGTGGTTAAATATTATTCATTTTGGTCTCTCTTAAGAATGAAAGCCTCATGGGTATATCTGAGTTCATGATGTAAATTGAATAACTAAAGCAAATGATCTTAAATGCTTCAGATAAAGTATATTAGGCTTGCAGAGACTTATTCATCAGTATTCATAATTCAGGAGAATAAGCTTCTTATCTTTATGCTGTGTGGATTTACTGAAAACCTAACAGAGACTGAATATGTCTAACTTCCAGCAATTTATTCTAGGAGCTTTACTATTCCTGTTATGCAACACATTATAATATGCAGCTACAGTACACTGATATCCTTAAGCAGTTGAACAGAAGAGAAATTATGAGAAATAAAGCTCTTATGAAATGTAGTAGAGCAAACAGAGTTCAAGTTCAGAACAACTGAAGGAAGGACTAGCCAGTAGTAATCTTATCTAAGCGACAAGGTCACTACCATAGTCTCTAATTTCATTAAAAAGCATTCTGCAGAATAAAGGAGAAAGTTCCATAAAGCTTCAGTGAACTTTTATGACTGTAATTCAGTTCCTCAGACTGTGCTTAGAGGTGTCACTATTTCCATTGCAAACGTCACTTTTAAAGGAGGTACAAGAAAATAAGCAAAACTGTGGTCTTTTGCACAAAACTTTGTCATATAGGAGCTCATCTTGGAAATCCATCTTACAATTTTTTGTGGACAAAACCTACATTTTCAAAATAAATCAAAATTAAAGTTTTTTTGGGTTTTTTGTTTCTTTATTTTTTTTTTAAGCATGTGACTAATTTTGAGTACATTCTGGTTTCCAGTAAAGGAACATCTCAAAAGAAACTTAATACTGGGATAAGCCTCAGCATTCATTGTTTGGCAATCAGCACTTACTAGAATGCTGACACTGAGAACCTAAAACCAGATAAATTGTAAACAGTTCAACAAGTGATTTTTATTAAAGATGGTCTATGTGCCAATATGAAGAAGATGTGTTAAGTATGCATTTCTTATCAGTGGGTGATTCAGCTCAAAAGACATAGCAATGAAATGACTAAGAGTTAAGAGCAGACTGGCCTGCAGCAGGTGTGGAGCTAGCATCTTATCCAACATGGGAAAAGTGCATCCTCATTTAATGGGGTAGACATCATCACATCACACAACCCAGTATAGAGTGAATATTTCAGTACTACAGTTTCCAAATGCTGGGTATGGCTCACTCCTACCAAAATTGAGAATGTCCCTGACCATATTAAGATTCTTCTGCCTTGCTTTTATAGTTCTAGTTCTACTTGTGACAAATGCTGTGATTGTAGCATCAGTTTCCTTCTTCTACTATCTTCTTTGGTCCTCACTGCTCTTCAATCTGTTGGTAAACTTCAAGCTCATTGTTAAATATGCTCTTGATTCACCTACGTACTCCACAATGTCCTGGTAGCTCTTTCTGAGTGATTGCACTTTCCTGTTTGAGGAAATAACTCATCTGCCTTGAATGCTCTCTTTTATTAAACCTTATAGAGATTATTTCAGCACTTTTATTTGGTGTGTATATGTAACTACTGCAGAAGGTTCAAGGTAATTTGAACTGCAGTTTGTCTGTGGCATTAGTTACCAACTTAGTCTTGTAAGATCTTCTCAAAAATAATCTTTTAAATTATCTTCTACCTGAGCAATGCCATGTGGCCTGAAAATTGGCTGAAGCAGCAAGTAGATGTGTCCAGCAGACTCCTGCAGGATGCAAACCTTGGCTTATGCAGATTGCTGGTTAAATAACCAGAAAGTACTAAACTGGTGTAAAATGGAATGTTTAATGGCAGTAAAGAGGAAACAGATGCATTTATAAAGGCTAGGAATTTGAGGGGAAAAAAAATCTGATCTAGACAGAAGTAAAATAACCTGGGGAAAACAAGTGTGAAAATTTAGTGCTTAATTCTCAGGGTAGTAAAATCAGTAAGCACTCAGAGCAGTGAGATTGTTCAGTTACAGTTCGGTCAATACTAAGTGTCTTACCACATGGCAACTTAAACAAGTAAGGGTTTACTGGAAAATATGCTGATGATGGCATTGGAAATTGGAAAATAAACAACTTGAAATTGCTATAATGATGCACTCAGTGGGATCTGGAGATAGGCACAAATGGCACAGGCTCAGAATTGAGCAGTCAGATTGACTAGGCATGACAGAAATACAATGTAACGGAACAGTTCATTCAATATTTCTTTTAAAGTAGAGATATAGTTATCTTCACAGAGGGACACATATTGATGTGAACTTGAAATGCAAGTGGATGAAAAAAAGTAAAAAACTAATAAAAAAAAGAGGACAAAGGAGACATTAGAAATAACTTTGATTTAAAATAATGCTTCTCATGGAGTATTATAAATAAGTACCACTCAACCCTCCTCAGAGATTTAGGCCAGCTCTCACATAATAGCATGATAGCAGAGGAAAGCATTAGTTTATCTTTGTAGCTGAGGTGGAGTGATGGCAGAAGTACATTCCACACCACTCTGAATTGCTAATCAAATTGCACAGACACTGAGTCAAAACTCAAGGGGTGACTTTTTTCTTATAGAATCATAGAACGGTTTGGGTTGGAAGGGACGTTAGAGATCATCTAGTTCTAACCCCTCTGCCATGGGCAGGGACTCTTCCCACTAGACCAGGTTGCTCAAAGCCTCATCCAGCCTGGCCTTGAACAATTCCAGGGAGGGGGCAATTTACGTAGCATTACTGACATAATACTTAGAATGTTATATGAAACATACAAAAAATTATTGATGCTGTGGTGCAAAACAAGAAATAGTAATTATCCTGTCATAAATACAGGATTATAATTCCATTAGATATTTGAGAGGAGTGGATGCATAATAAAAGAGTATTCAAGAGAAGAAAAAAGAAGAATGTAAATATATCAAGAATAGCCAAGATATAATTAATACATACAACAATTGCTTTTATGTGTTTCATGAACTATGCATGAAACGGGTAATTTTTGCACTTAAATGGCAAAAAAGAATGAGAAATTACATTAAGTCATGAGCAGTCTATATGTACTTTCAAGAGGAAGACTAATACACCCCTGAAAAGAGATCTGCAAATCTTATCACTAGGTGTTGTTCACCATTCCCTTAATTTTGAAATATGGACTCTTGAGAGAAGCACAGAGAATACAAGTCAGCTCACTGAGCTGATGATCTTTGAATTTATTTAGCTCTTCAGGTATGCCTGTGATTTTTTTTTCAGTTTCTTTTTTTTTTTGTTTTTTTTTTCTGTTTTTTTTTTTTTTTTTGGTGGTGGGGTTTTGGTTTGGGTTTTTTTCTCATGTCATGCTTCTGTTCACCTACACTTAACCTCCATAAATGCGAGGTGTAAAACTGGGTTCATGTGACAAATATCCATCTGATTTTCCACTAGAGCTCTGAATCCCAACTGACAATCCTCTGTCAGTGGCCATCAGCTTTTGGAGGTGTCACAACCTGACCTGGTTTTCAGGTGTGCCATGGGTCACTGAACGGGCTGGAGGCTCCCTGGGCTGGAGGGGTGTCGGGGGCCCCTGGGTAGTCAGGGCAGAGCCTGGCCTATCCTGGGATGACCACACAGGGCTGCGGGGACAGGAATGGGACAAGGTCAGACCAGGTTGAGGGGAGCACCATGGTGACACAGCCAGGGCTATAGCTCAGGCAAGGCCCAAGAATTTTATGTGGAAACAACTTCCCCTGAGCTGGGGTCAGCCCTTGCTGAGGGTTTTAGCTTTCTTCACTAGAGCTTTCTTCAACATCAGCAGGCATGTGTGCTCCCCCTCAGCTGGCTGGGTGCCCCATGAGCCACAGGGGTCTCTGCAGACCCTGAGGGGATCGAGGGCAAGAAGGTCACGCTGGGGCTTTACCATCATTGTCTTTCTTCACACCCTAACCTCACAAGGGTTGACAGGTTTTTTTGGACACATTGCTAACCAAATGTTTGGTTTGATCTTGCAAATCTTCTCTACACAAGGTACGGACAAAGAAAGATATTTAGGCCTGGACTTCCACATCTCCTTTTCATCCTGTTCTCTCTCACATGGCAGTCAAAGGGTTGCTGAAGCACACACAGAAAGAGCAACTCAGACTTTTAAACCTTGTTGTTAAAGCATTCCACCGGAAGGGAAAACCAGTTCCAATCTTCATCTCAATGCACATTTATATTTCTGTATGGGGATGAGATTTTGGATTAAATATTTACCTAGCCATTAGATTAAGAGCTCCAAACCATGCTTTCCACTGCTGGGAGAAGAGTCCTAGCACTGCAGGACTGTAATTGCTCTTTATCTGATGCACACTCTTTTTTTTTTTTTTTTTTCCAGTTCTTCTATTTCACAAAGAAATTACTAACAGACATTGTATCCCTAAGTTTTTTTCACATACTCTACAGTCACACAAGTAGGCTATTCTCACAGACTGGCGAGATTCACAAGAAAAACTGCCATAGTTGATGCCTTTTTTTCCCCATCGTCTTCCAGCAAACTAGAAAAGTCCTGTCTCCTCTTTGTATTGCCCTGATCCTGGGAACCCAATACTTGATCTCTCCTTCAACATAAGATGACCAAGCATTCGTGAGAATCTTCCAGTGTGCTCTGATTGCAATGATATAACACTTTTCCATGATTCAGAGTGCCAATGGACTTCATTTTGAACTGGTATTAATCAAATGTTCTCTATGTTGCATGGCCTTATATCAGACCCTAATAAAAGCTCTGCAGAATTCAGACTTGCACCTCATCTGTGAATAATGCAGAAGCTGGGCAGAAATGCAGTACCTACGCCCAGAGTGAGGAGCGAGCTGATGTTTTCAGTGGTCTCTGAGCCTTCAGTTCCTATATTCTGACTCTACCTGGATTCAGGTAAAATGCTAAAATATTTTGCCCTGAGACTCCTTCGAAGAAATGAAACCTAAGCTTTGAGAATTTTACTATTCTTTTATTTTAATTTAATAATAAAAATGCTGCTTTAGAAAGGATAAAATTATAAATTCTGACATATATATCTATCAGTTCTTTACATAACCAGGATCACTGACTTTTTGTATCAGTACAAAATGAAATAAAGTAGATGATATATTCAAAATGCTTTTTAAATTTTCCTTTGTATAATTTTGATATTTTTTGAGTAAATTAATCTAATTTTGCAGGAGAAACTCAGGATCTTCTTCTAGTTCAATGTGGTAGGCATCTACACTTCTTGCTTCTTATACTTTCTTTTAATGGAAATCTGCATTTGTCAGTATTACATTTCCTTTGCCACCTGTCATTATCCATTTAAGAAGCAGGTTCCTGAGTCCTTTGAAGCTTGCTTGTTAAAGGCTCAATACTCATCTGTTACAGTCCCCCTCCTCCTCCCTACATACTTGGACATGAAAGCTAAATAATTAATCAAGATTAAAAGTTGTAGAGAACTAAAGAACCCATGGTGTGCTCAACAGGACAGCAATTAATTATTTTCCACAACTAATAATAGTACCTTCTGAACAGATCTGATAGTTGTGCGTGCTCTTTTTTTCCACAACTTATACCTTCTTAGTTCAAGCAGAGCTTCATGACTTGTGGTTTATATGTGAATCAGTGACTGGATATCTAAAAGTTCAGACTAATCATCCAATTCAGCACATCTGTTACTACTAATTTTCTTTAACCTAACTGATGAATGGCTGCAAATGGTTCTGGGGTGGGTCACAACAAGATTTATATAGGCACACAGGTGAGGTGAGGCATGTGTTGCCTTCTATGTAGTGGTCTGCAGGAACTGTAACATACTGTGTACTCAGAATAAGCTTAGAGAGCAAGGAAAATGGGAAAAAAAGGACAAACTGGGCTTCTGAGTCAAGTACTTCTGAAGTTATCCTGACACTATACAAATTTATGCTAATGTTGAATGCATCTCTCACTGCATTTTTATTTCCAATACCTATTCTGAGTAAGGATGAACAAACTGATAAAATATACCTTTGTATGAGTAAACAAAAAATTCAAGATTTTGTTTCTGTAAAAGACCAAGTTTGTGCTTGACAGAAAAAAATCTTTCTTAGAGTGGTGCACCAAATGGTGTACCGAAACCAGCTTGTGTTTTTCCAGAAAAAAAGGTGTAAATTTGCAATATTTTTTACTTTCAAGGCTATCAGCCTTCCTTAAAATATTACTATCAATTATAATATATATGCATTACTATATTGTTATTAAAATAAATTTGTTCAGCGTGAACACATTCTGCATCAGAATCCTACTGCTGTACATCAAATTATATCTTGAAGTTTTAATAGTTTTAATGCTACAGAGTATCTAAATGCCTAGTTGCATAAACGAAGTTAGCACACTTTGTCCACACGTTGCATTCGTCTGATATTTTGTCTGAGTTTCTGTTACTAAAATGCCTTCCAGATGCCATCATTGTTATTGATTGTTATTGCAGATCTAATCCAAGTTTAGAATACCTAAACTGGGGGGGGGGGGGGGGGGAGGGAAAGGCAAAAAAAGAAAAACCAAAACCAAGAGCTGCAGAATCAGTTCTTCAGGGACTGAGGTAGTTACTTGGGAACAATGTTTCAGACTCTGTCCCACATTTATACTTACTGAGATATAAAGCGCAAGAAACAAAAGATCTGCTTTATCAGGCTTTTATGACGCTTTGATGTGTGTTTGTGTGTTTATACTCTTTTATGATTGAACAGTCCTCCTCACTGAAAAACAGACATCCTATACTTTGGATTTATTCAAATAATAACAGTAAATAAAGTTTAAAATTCACATTTCTTTATAATGCAAAAGAAATAAAGAACAGGAGATTTTCACTTCTTTCCCTAGATCAGGAAATAAATGCAATACTGTTCAGATATTGCTTTATTTTCAGTCTTATGAGCTGCATTTACAGCTAAGCTTTACCAACATGTTAGGCTGATTATGCAGTCATATATCAAAATGGTGTTGTCAGATGACTGTAAGACTGATGCTGGCTCTTGGAAAGAGATGAATAACCCCAGATATATTTATTCTCAAACAAAGTCAAAGCAATACAATAAATGTTATATTTCCAGTCTTTTTAAAGGAACAATAGAAACATTTCATTCCACGCAAGTTGTACCATGAAAGTACACTACAATATTTGTATACATTAATTAAGGCCACGCTTCTTGTATAAAATAGTAATTTTTTTTATGAACAGGAGTTGCTCTGAAAACATTCTTCTGAGTACAGAGAGTAATCCAGAATCAAAGTGTATTTGAAAATGTTCTGCACTGTACAGATGAGGCAAATTGCTGTAGCAAGGGACTACGTAAAAGAAAGAAAACTATTTCGTGTATTTTATTGAAAAGATAGATTTTAAAGAATATAAATGTTTTAAGAAATTAACTTTTACATTTAATTAGTGTAGTTATCTTTCCTATGTGTGATCATGATGGTTACATGAAAAGTTACATTCTCTTTTATGGAACAGATAGGAAATTACTGCTTTCTGTTGTAATAGTAAAAGACTGCAGACCACACAGATTCAACTCTACCAGGCTGCCTTGGGTCACACATGGTATAAACAAGCAGAATCTGTATTGAAATCTTAATATTTGAGCTGCTGTAAGTAAAGCAATGGATCAGATGGCGCCACTTAGTATTTTACATCAGGCCAGGTAAACAAAGGGAGATATATGGTTTCAGTATTCTTATTTTGTCAAAGGGAGATTAGAGCTACAAGAGCTGCAGAAAAACCAAACTGATTATGCATATCTATTTGTTTAATGAAAAGTACTTGAAATGTTTAGTACAGAAAGGAACTGGAAGCCAACCATTTTGCTGCTGTTTGATTCACCCAAGCATGACATCTACCTAGGACATCTATCCTCCTTGTCTTGTACTTTTCAATGATATAACACTGGTTAAATCTTTGCTCCATACTGCACCCTGTTTCAGGGTTTAAAAGATACCTCACTGAATGATAAATCAACTGGGAAAAAGTGTGATTGTACAAAAGTGACTTTAAGTTTCTTTGGAGAAATTAAGACCAAGTCTGAACTGTAGGTCAAGGTTTAAACTGAATCATTGCTGACTAGAAACCTAGGGAAGGATAAATGTGTGATGATGCATGCATTTCAAAAATCTTCCATTTCCCATTCACGTTTCTAAACTCACAGAGATACCCTTAGAGAAACTGTGATCCATAGTATGCTAAAATAAAAAAACCTTAAACATGACTGAAGTGATAAGGTGAATTGCCTAGAACATTCACTTGGTACATTGTATCTTTGACTAATACTAGGAAAAAAAAAAGAGCAGCTTTTTCGGAAGAAAGTTTATATACATACATATATGCACACATATACTTAATTCTCATAAAATCTATTAAAATCCACAGGTGAAATGTACAGTTTTGCCATTTTCTTCACAACCTGTTTTTAATAAAAGACTATAGTGAAATTTATCTAACCAGAACTATATTTTTATGTAGCTATCCATGTTTGTCTGCTCATATGTTGCTCATATATGTCTCAACACAAGTACTTCAGTTTGGCAAATGGAAGGGGAGGCCACTTACAGTCAAAGCACACAGTACGACTATTATCCATGCAGATATGTGAGCATGACATGACTGAAGGACTGGCATCGCCAGTTTGAAGCACAGTCTGTCTTGAACAGTATAACACATTGTCATTATGGATCGGTGCTTCAAAGGATTTCATACAGCTCTTACACTGCTATTGTTGCTTTTGCTTTCACAAGCTCCCTGCTCTCATCAAACAGCTTTTTTCGTTGAGCTCCATAGTTTTTCTTTTTAAAGGTCTGTAGTGTTTATTTTGAAGGACAACATACAATCACTGAAATTAATTTAATTTAAGGTGAGATGAAACATTTTCACAAAGATAGTACTTATCGTAACATCCAGCTCCATCTGTGATTCTTACGTTTTTTATAAATTACTATAAAATTTTAATAAACACTTCTATTGTTATGTATAAAATATACTAAATGTTGGTGTTGGCAGATGAAGAAACTGTACTCTGAAAACTGAACACTGCTCAGTATAAGAAAATATTTTCCTGAAAATAAGATTAAAAAAACTCAAAACTGTTACAGTTGTTTAGGCACGAGACCAGTCTTTTACCGGATTTCACTATATCTTCTGATTAGAGGTGGTTAACCTTACCCAGGCCTAAATTGAGGTGGAAGAGGTTAAGCAAAAGTTAACACGACCATCCTGACTTCCTTTGTTAGGCAAGAGATAAGATGGAAATACATGTCTAAATAAAGCCCCAAGGTGGGTTCACATACATAAGTCTTTAGTCAGACCCAGATCTCTTCTGGGGCAGTACAGGAGGAAGGAGTGCTTGCTTCAGCAATTGCTCTGCAGCCAGAATGACATACATCTTTCTGGTATGTTGTTAGCTGGGAAACACAAAGAGAAAACCTCTTGGAGTGGATGTGAAGCCCAAGAAAACATGCATTACCTTTCCCAGCTCCCTCTCTCTAAACCCAGTAATGATGATGTTGATGTTTGGGACTACTGAAAATGTAGTATTTCTTTGTCTTAGCCTAACATTTGTTGCTGGTGATTTCCAAATAACTAGCAAACTAATTCTGTTTCTCTGACTGTGGTCCATCTAAAATCTGGGGGTCGTAGGCAATTCCTCAAAGTTAAAGGGATGCCTCAGTACAACCTCACGGACTAGTTTAAGAGCTAATTGTTTAGGACAGAAATTGTGATAGCTTTCTTTGACATGCATTACTGTTAACCTTCACAACAGATGACAGGGTACTGGTTAGTATATTGGGTAATATATATTAATGTAAGTAGTACATTCAGCCGGAAAGAGGCTTTTAAAAACCCAGACCCACTGAGTCAAAACAAACCAACAATAACAAACCCAATTGTTTCATAATGTATCAGGAAAACAATCAGTCATTAGGTAGATGGAGATATTACACTAGACTCCATAAGAGGAATAAAAACATTTTTTCAGCAAGAAAACTTTGTGGCTGTTTACTTCTCTAATGCGGTGATTTCCAAATTATAAGACACAAAAGAACCTAAAACAAAACAAAACAGGAAAACGTAAAAAAAACCTCAAATAACAAAAAGCAAGGTGCATCACTTTCATTATTCTGCTCTCCTCAGAAGCTGCTTTTATTTAATTTTCAGTTTTAATAGAAAACTGCTGTTTCACTCAGAGTTGGGCATTATTAAACAGCCCTGTGTCCTTAGTTCACCCTTCAAAATCTGAACTCCTTGAACTTGAGTTCTCATACAGGCCTCTTGTCATCTTGTCATAATATCAAGTTTATATTTCTTGGAATAAAACTAAGAAATTCCCCTAAGTGATAATTCCAAAATCCTTTACTTTCCACATTAAATGAGTCATCTCTTAACATCTGCAATCAGTATCTTGAATTATTTTACCATTGTGAATTTGTAAGCATTGCTGACTTTATTATATAGAGGAGGTACGTACTCCTCGTTCCATTTCTTACACCTCTACTTGAAAACTTTGATTACACTTACTTACATTTCTGCTGTTAGTGGTCAGCACTGCAATGGGAAGCAGGGATTTTGTAGGTGCTGAGCTCCAACAGCCTTCACAGATGTCAGCAGTTGCTGACTGTTTTTGAAAAATATCTGGAAACCAGCCTAGCAAATCATTCTGTCTAACTGTAGGCACTTAAAGTGTAACCAAGGACAATTAAAACTGGACACTAAAAATATATAAATAAAGTAAGACAGACAGGGAAAATGAATATGGTAATCACAATGTTATAGACAGGGGGCATGAAAATTAGGAAAGCAACTTTTGGTCTGAGACATAAACTGTAACCTAACAAGTGTCACTGTGAAAGTCACGCATATACAAAGCCTGGGCTGGGTGAATAGTGACAGTGAAGGGCATGCTGACAGGTTTCTATCTGTAATTTAATTATTCCAAGATGTCCTTATGTGGATGTTACATAATGCAGTTAGAATGGGAGGGGAAGGAGAAAGAAGTCTGTTTTATTTTTTTATTGATTATTTCTGCAGATAGTACGCTTCCGCCCATTCTAATCTTACGCTGTGTCCATGACACCATATCTCAATATAAATTATCTTTATTATGCACCTACAGTGACTTCATTATGCAAATGGATAAATTCCCCTTGCATCTATTCTTTTAGATATAGTTTTGGACTTAACCAGAGGATACGTGTTCGAACCTTATCAGTTCACAGGTTTTTTCTCTTCCTCTGTCACATATGCACTCATAAACATGTGAGCAGTATCTCTTCACAGAGTAACAGAGACAACATATGTACTCTATCTGTTTGAAGATTTAAAAATAATGACANTTTTATTAACTGAGCTGAATTAAATTAAAGAAATTATTTCTTAATAGTGATGACTATTTATACTGACGATTAAATCTAGCCATACTGTGGATGTGTTTCAGAGTGACTGATCCTAATGAATTCTGCTTTTTAGCTTCTAATGTAAGGACAGCAGTATTTTCTCCATACCAGCAACTGAATGGTAGTTCAGGGACACTTTATAAGAGTGTGGATTTAGGTAACTGCAACACCCTACTTTTGGCTATGAGAACTCAATTATCCTAGGGACAGGTGGATATTATTAATTCTTATGGGGTGGAGATAAGATATACTTTGAAAGCTGCTGGTGATCAAAGGAAAATGTAGGAATGGCCAAGTATGGAGAAAAATTCTAAATGGGTGGTTATAGACTTAGATTCAAGGACCGCTGAAGCTAAGATGGACTTCTCCATTTAGTTCCCGTTTAACATGAAAGGCAGATGGAACAAAGTGACCTGCCTTCCCTGTAGAGATTTCTATGGAACAATACTTCAGAATACTCTTTAATTTTGCCTTTCCTCAGGGCTTTCAGCTTCAATGTAAGGCAAGACAGGAGTTCCATAGCTAAATATAAATATCAAGATTTAGAGGAGCATGCTTAATGTTAGGGTTTCTGTAAATCAGTGCTAAATGAGCTCATTAGTTGAACTGTTCCCTAAATATTTTAAAAAGTGTATTTCAAAAGCAAGCTATATCCTGCTGGCTATGAAATCACCTGTAGTATCCTACTGTATTATATCTTCTGCTAATGGATGTTGTAATATAAAACTACTAGT
>VZTO01015398.1:1688-16727 GCA_013400615.1 Syrrhaptes paradoxus
GTTCTTTTCACTTATACAAAAAAAAAAAAATTAAAAAGGTATTGAGGCAGAAAGAAAAATAAAATGTGATTTATATATAAATTTATGAAGTGGAGCACATGAAAATTCAAACAGCTACTGTTTTTAGAAACCAGGATTGCTGAGCTTCCTGCACACAATAGGAACCCCCTTGATAGTTCTCTGGTTTGTACAGTAATTGCAAAGTGTGCAAGATGCATTCATAAGCAGCTAGATGTAGTTGCCAGCATTAGTGTGTACAGATAATACATCTGTTTTGGTCCAGATTTAGAAAATTGTGTGATAAACAGAACTTCAGCACAGTCGAGGCATTTTTAGATCAGTGTCTTCATGTGTGGGAGCTTTTTTTGCTTATGAATGCTTTGATGCTTGACTGAGCTTTTCCAACTATGCTGACTCTCCTGAAGAACATAATTTAATTAANGTCACTTAAGTACTATTAGGATCATCAAACCTGTATGAAATGTTGGGTAGCAAAGTTTGTCATATGAGACCTCCAAAGTCCAACTGACAGAGAGACACTGAAAAGTTACTTTTGTGTTTGAATGTGGGAGAATCAAAGGGTGTGGTGTTGTTCCATTTACCTTTTTTTTTATTCTGTGTCTGATTGCTTGTGTAGCTATTTGCTGGTCATACAATGAAAATTACAACTGCTGGGAGGAAATAATTAGACCTTTTCAGAGAAAGGACAGAATTAAGGAGTTGTGTATAACAAACTGGTCTGGGTGGGAAAAGCATCAATCAGTCGGTACAATTAAGCTTTCTTGGAGTACCAAGGTTTCTCATAGTCTTTCATTAAAATCACTACTTGTCATGGTAGAAACCATTGCAGTTATTCAAAAGGTACTGGTTTTATATGAGTAACACAACAAGTAGTGTTTAAAAGTTTATTATCAAGAACAGTGCATGCTATAATAAAAATTATTTATACTCAATAGCCTATTCAGAACACAGAAGTGTTGAAATGCCAAGATGGGAGATTGTCAAAGGCAGCTTTTCTTCTGATGAAATATGTGCCTGTTGTTGAGATCACTTTTTTCCTTTTCTTATACAAACATAATCAGTCTCAACTGAAATTGCTTACAATAATATTCAGCTCAATTATATTTTGCATGTAATCAGTTCAAAACTCTTTGTAGGCGCACAGAGATGTGGAAATCAGCAACAGATCACAAAGAAAAAGAGAGAGTAACTTTACTTAAAAGACACCTGGATAAAAGATGGGAAGACTACAGGGCTGGGAATGTCAGTGCCAAGCAGACAAGATCTAAATAGAAATGAAAGACATATGTCCATAAAACAAAAGTCTTCAAAGTTATCAATGAACCATCAAGTCTACAGCTGTCTCCAGTAATTTTTACCTGAAATTAGTGCTCAGCAACATTAGCAGAAGTAGTGGTAACCAAGAGATATAAGGGAAAAAAAGATAAAAACATGGAGACAAAAAATTTCCAGTGTTCAACTTTTGGGTCTGGAACTTTCCTGTACTAGATGTAAACACTAGTAAACCTGTGTTTACTCTCTTTAAGATAAATTTTAAGATACATTGTTTTATATTACAATCAATTCTATCACTTTCACCCCCCTTGAAAATTAAGAAAATCAAGAATCACTGAAAATTAAAAAGAAAGGGTTCACTTCTGAAATTTCTGGCTGATAAACCAGGTGGATTTAGGCAGTAAACTTAAGTGCAATCGGTCAAAAATTAGATGGAAAGGGATTCTCCTGCATTCTCTAGGAACTGTAGATATGTCTAGCCTGTCTAGGTGTCATAAGAATCATACGAGATGTACTGCTGGAAAATGAGGTAAAAATTGCAAAGTGGTGTGTTACTTTCTGTCACTTTACAGCATAGAAGAGAATGGAGTAAAAATCACCATAGTAACAAAACGTAAGATAACCAGAGATTCCAAACTCTAGGGAAGTGCTCTATAAGTGCTTGGGTCAACCTCTGAGTCTGTGATGAAATGAGAGATATTGAGGAACAGGTCTTATCCTCATCCCTACTGAAATCATAGCTTTAGTTTCTGTTTCAGAAGAGTGTGTTCTTTTCACTTATACAAAAAAAAAAAAAAAAAAAAAAAGAGGGAAAAAAATGGGGAGACAANATTTATATATAAATTTATGAAGTGGAGCACATGAAAATTCAAACAGCTACTGTTTTTAGAAACCAGGATTGCTGAGCTTCCTGCACACAATAGGAACCCCCTTGATAGTTCTCTGGTTTGTACAGTAATTGCAAAGTGTGCAAGATGCATTCATAAGCAGCTAGATGTAGTTGCCAGCATTAGTGTGTACAGATAATACATCTGTTTTGGTCCAGATTTAGAAAATTGTGTGATAAACAGAACTTCAGCACAGTCGAGGCATTTTTAGATCAGTGTCTTCATGTGTGGGAGCTTTTTTTGCTTATGAATGCTTTGATGCTTGACTGAGCTTTTCCAACTATGCTGACTCTCCTGAAGAACATAATTTAATTAAATTAATTGAATTTTTTCCTGAGCAGTATCTCTAAAACATTTATCACTTTACTTAACATGCACTTTTATTCCAGAATACTCACTATCTGGATTTTTCTTCTTGAACTACAAGATTGCTAAAGCAAACGTCTGAACATTCATTTCTACTGCAGCTCAATCTTCCTTGGACAGAGGTTAGGCCAGTCAATTAGAAGTCAAATATTCTGTGTTATTTTTCTACTGTGTAATTATAGACAATCTGTCAGTGGTACCTGTCCTTTGGAGAGGTAAAGTACTTCAAGGTCCAGGTGCTAGACTTACCCATACAGGTTTCAACTTGTTGACAGTCTTTGAAGTTCTTACATGAACTTGGATATTTAT
This sequence comes from Syrrhaptes paradoxus, assembly GCA_013400615.1. Taxonomy (NCBI): domain Eukaryota; kingdom Metazoa; phylum Chordata; class Aves; order Pterocliformes; family Pteroclidae; genus Syrrhaptes; species Syrrhaptes paradoxus. The sequence continues at coordinate 4,547 of VZTO01015398.1, forward strand.
TTGTCCTCTTTGTACCTCAGCTCCTTTAATTTGTTTCAATACTACAGACATGAGAGAGTGTAAGAGAGATAAATTCTGAGATTACTATGTCTATAAAGTGGTGCACTTACTTTTTCCCTGCTTTTCATGTATTGCCTGCCTTAATTTTGAATGCAGGTTAGAAACCTGTCATTTATGTTAATGGATGACTAACCTAGTTTTCAAATACTTGTGAAACTTTAAGTAGTTTGATGACCATAAAATGAAAACCAATAATTAATAACAGCAGAACTCCAAGGTTTCTAAAACCACACAATACAAAGTCTTAAATATTAACAAATAGCTATTTAATTAGCTCAATTAGCCATTATATTTTTATGTGTTTTCTACCTTTAATTATAAAGGTCATTTGTCTGATTTGTATATAAACTATTTACTTCATTGGATCACTTGGGAACAGATGGTTAAGGTCATATGTGACCATCCTATGCTGCTATGCAAACACAACAATAAGGATATTATCCTACCTCCACATCTCCAGAGTTGTATGGAAGGGCTTCTTAGATCAACCATCATTTTATTTCCCAAATAATTTATGTATAAATATCATCTCTAAAATCAGTTTGAGAATAATAATTAGAAACGAAACAAAACATGCAAACAAAAAAGATTATTCTTCTTTCTCTTTAGTGTTTCATTACTTACAGTACTTTCATTTGATGGTAGCACCTGACCTGTCTTTGTAGTTAAATTCAGGATGCACAGTTTATTAAGGATTAACCACAGTGATGTCCAGCATTGCAAACTTATTCATTATTTATTACAGGCACTTATTCAGCACCAGTCTGAAGAAAAGAAAGAGACAGAGGCATGAAAATCTGGTAAAAGTTTCTGTCAAGAAGAAAAAAATCTCATATGTCCACTGTCAATAAACTTGTTCACAGGAACCATAATTGTATAGAACTCACTAGTTGCTGGTGGGCATATTATGAACAAAAAATCCCAAAATGTCTAGCTAGAGAAGCAGTGTGAAGAAAAACATCATCCTTATAGACATTTTATGTGACATTGCACAGTTGAAAATTATTATTTCATAAACTGAAAAACACTTCCTCTTTTTATAGATCCTAAATTATCTGAGAATGTTACATCCTCAATGCCATCAAAATTTCTGTGGCTAATTATTCTAGCTTCTTTAGAAATTGTTTAGTAACAGTGAGCAGAAAGACTGTAAGAACTGTGTAGATATTCAATCCCAGAGATTATGGCAGGATTGGAACATTTCAGTAAGGCAACGTATCGAGAATTTAAACCTGTTTTACCTCTACCATGCCATATTTGAAATAAGTTAAGTTTTTATGCTCCATCATAGAAAATTGAACCCTTTCTGTGAACACTAACTTATGCATGGATATGTGCATGTACAAACATTCACACTTAATGAATAATAAAAGAAAAGAAAATGAAAGCATGTGTAAGGTTTATCTAAGTCTTGGTTGAATAGTTGCTAACAACTTTTTGGTGGAACAGTCTGCTGGCCTCCCCCTGTGGCCTACTAGCTTTTCAGTTTACTGTCTTTGCTACCTCTCTTTTCACTGTTTGAGACTTTCATGTAAACTTTCTCCAATTTGGAGGCAAAGAATTCCATGCTGACAGTCTGTATTTAAGGACTCATTCCAATCTTTTCAATAATGAGGTTTAGAAAAGGACCTGGCAGGATTTCATGTACAGTGCTGTCTTTAGAGACTATTATGGTTTATTTATCCCCAAACAACTGCTTTCTGTTACAAATTCTGTTAATTCTTTCCTATTAGGAAGCATGCTTAAAGGTGGGGTGTTTTTTTTGGTTTTTGTTTGTTTTTTAATCATGAGGCTGAATGGTGCAGGAGATCAGACATGAGACTTGGATTATGTCACGTATGTGTCAGTGGAGGTCTGGAATAGGTGCAAATAGCTGCCCTGACAGGCTAAATTTAATTAGATGTCCCAAATAAAATTCTAAGGAAACTAAGATTAAGAATGAAATCTTGTTGGTGTATTGTAATATATTTCTGTATATCTGCAGAGCTCACAGCACAATACTGAATTATGAACCGAGATGCTGTAAGTTCCCCCACCAAAAAAAGTACCGACAGCAATGGCAGTAGCTGGCAGAAGTCAGTTGTCCACTGCATCGTAATCAGTAAGCCATAATCCATACACACATTTCTACACAAAGATAACATGGACAGCCGCAGTGCCAGCTGCCCACGCTGCCCTTTGAGTAGCTGGACTGAATGCTTCAACTCCCTCTTGTCACACTAGCAAACATCTGACTTCATATTAAAAACTAATTAAGTCCACCTACAGAGGACTCTAGTTGCTACCCAATTTGCTTCCACTTCTTTGTGATCCCGCTTACCGTTTCAGACAGCTACAACAGCTTTAACTAAAAGTCGTGTACAAGTATTATTTATGCTTACAAAGCACTGGCAAATTACTGCTTTCTTCCACAATAGTGGTAATGTAAATAAAGTCATTCTAACTGTTATTTATTCTTATTATTATTTGTTCTGTTTATGACAAAATAAAGTGTGCTAGGACAAGGCTTTACAAAATAAAACACATAATTCCTCCCCCAAAGATACTGAAGTCTGTGCTCAGAGGCAGGAGGCAAACCTTTTACTTTACACATATAAAATTCTGGGAGAAAATAAAATCTACAACATAGCAAAGAGACAGAATAACAGAGAGGAAAAGGTACTGCGGTAGAAAGAAAATCTTACACTTTGCAATAGTTACAATACTGTGTCTAGCTCTAGCTCAATCACTGTCCCTCTAGGTGATTTTAAATAAATTGCTTAAGGTATCTAGGTGGGATGTCTCCTATGACTGAAGTGCTGGAATGAAATGATACAGGCTCTTTAGGAAACACAGGCAGGGGAGACGAGAAAGATACACTGCATGGCTTCACCAGGGGCAAACCATGCCTGACAAATTTGGTGACCTTCTATGATGGGGTTACAGCACTGGTGGATAAGGAAAGAGCAACTGACGTCATCTACATGGACTTGTGCAAAGCCTTTGACACTGTCCCACATAACATCCCTGCCTCACATTGCAGAAACATTGATATGATGAGTGGACCACTTGATGGAAAAGGAATTGGCTGGATGGCTGCACTCAAAGAGTTGAGTCCAAAATGTCCAAATGGGGACCAGTGACAACTGGTGTTCCACAACAGTTGGTATTGGGAAGGGTGTTGTTTAACATCTTTGTTGGTGTCATAGACAGTGAGACTGAGTGCACTCTCAGCAAGTTTTCCGATGACAGCAAACTGGGTGGTGCGGTCAACATCCTGGAGGAAAGGGATGACATCCAGAGGGACCTTGACAGGCTTGAGAGGTGGGCCTGTGCAAACCTTATGAAGTTCAACAAGGCCAAGTGGAAGGTCCTGCTTATGGGTTGGGGAAATGCCAAGCACAAATACAGGATGGGAGGAGAATGGTTTGAGAACAGCCTTGAGAAGAAGGACTTGCGTATGTTGGTTGATGAGTAGCTAAACACGACCTGGCGATGTGTGCTTGAAGCCCAGAAAGCCAAACGTGCCCTGGGCTGTATCAAAAGAAGTGTGACCAGCAGGTTGAGGGAGGTGATTCTCCCCCTTCTACTCTGCCCTCTTGAGACCCTACGTGAAGTCCTGCATGCAGCTCTGGAGTCTTCAGCAGAATAAGGACATGAACCTGTTAGAGCAACTCCAGAGGAGGGCCATGAAGATGGTCAGAGGGCTAAAACACCTCCTATATGAGGACAGGCTGAGAGAGTTGGGGTTCTATAGGCTAGAGAAGAGAAGGTTCCAAGGAGAGACCTTCAAGCAGCCTTCCAGGATTTAAAGGAGGCCTACAGGAGGAATGGGGAGGCACTCTTTATCAAAGAATGTAGTGATAGGAGGAGAGGTAATGGTCTTAAGCTGAAAGAGGGTAGATTTAGATTAGATGTTAGGGATAAATTTTTTATTGTGAGGGTGGTGAGACACAGGAACAGGTTGCCCAGGGAAGTTGTGGATGCCCCATCCCTGGAGGGGTTCAAGGCCAGGCTGGATGAGGTTTTGAGCAACCTGGTCTAGTGGGAGGTGTCCCTGTCCATGGCAGGTGGGTTGGAACTTGATGATCTTTAAGGTCCCTTCCAACCCAAACCATTCTATGATTCTATGATCTAGGCTTCTATTTATTGATTTGTCATTTATATATGTCATAACTATTGCATATTCTATTAAGAAAGATACTTCTAGGACAGTGATATGGGATATGATGAGACTGAAAAGCAGTTCTGTGCTACTGAAATGGTCAAGGGGCAGCTGAAGGGAAAGACAAGACTGAGATGACCCTCTTGAAGCAGTAATTAATTCTTATGGTTGCTACCTGCCTGTGAATATGAAGCGTAACTCTGATGATTGTTTGTTTTTTTTTTCCTAAAGGTGAAAAAAAGGATGTTAGCAATTGTCCTAGAGTTGTCACCATCTGAAAAAGGATCTTCTCTTCATTTTAACTGATAAGGAGGTATTGGTGCAGGAGGGGTGTAGGAATATTTTATAGAATGATTCTGAGGGAATTAACTTTCAACATGCAAGGAGGGAAATAGAAAGATCTTTTCAGGACTTATGATTTCTATGATGAACAGCAGAATCACCTAATCACAACTAAAGTACTATATTCGTTAACATATATTGTACAGGCAATATATATCTTCTCTGTTTAAATTGAATGAACAAATTACGATTCTGTAAGGTCTTCAAAATGATCTGAAATACTCTACAACAATAACAGCGACAGCAATAAAAATGAAATGTAGTCTGATTCCAATTAATTTGTGACCCTCCCATCCTTTGTATATTGAGGCCTTTACAAAAATTTGAAGAAATTAGTTTAATAATAATGTTATATGGTAGTTCATTGTACATTACAGTTCACACACACATGGTTCAGAACCACTACATAGCTCTGGTATTACAAAATCTTTCTGTTCTGTGTTCCATACTTTCTCATGGTTTTTGTTTCATTTTTTTTCTTTTGTACCTGACCTTTTTATTTCATGGGCCTTTTTTTAAAATTATTTTGCAATTCCATTCTCATCACCATGGACTTGATCAATGTTTTGTCTTCCAAAAATGTATGTACCCTTTTTGTCAGATCATCCTTGAAAGGTTAAACAAAAAGAAGGAACAAAAGTGAAGCCTGTTACAAAGAACCATGGGTTTGATCTCAGGTTCCTTAGAGACACTGTGTACCAGGTTAGCCAGTGTAAAGGGGGCCTGAAAAAGGTGTAGGCTCTCTTGTCACATAGCTATTACTCCCATATAGCAAATGCTAATCAATTTTTTTGTCTCTGTACTCCGATTTCACAGAAGGCCCGTGTGCCAAAGCAATTCAAGGAAACCCTACAATAAGTTGGAAATACTGTTAAAGGATGAGATGAGGATGTAAAGGAGCATATGATATGTTAATGAATTAATTAATCTGATGTGAACAAGGATCCTTCCAGATGAGTGTGCCCTTCGCTTCAGTTCTGAGCCAAAATGTCTAGTGAGAGCTGTCATCCTTAGCAATTTTAAAACGCACAATACGGAAAGCAAATGAAATGTCATAGCTGTATGGACAGCCCTGGCAAGTGAGGCTGAAAGTTAGAAATGAACTCTGTATCAGAGAATGTGGTCTGATGCCAGAGTCATGTTTTCCCCATGAGATTTAATGACTTTCTTCTCAATATCCTGAGCTAAACAAAAAGGTCTGTATAGAAAGCTGCACACGCTCTCCACTGTGCAGCATAAAAGTGGGGAGTGCACTGAGAAATCCACCCCTGTAAGGCAGAGCTGTCAGAGGAAGCGGTGTAGAGCCACACACCGTGTCTTAACAAAGCACTCTGCAGGAACCTGCAGCAGGTGAGCTGTGACTTCAGCACAATGTGCCAAGGCAGGGAGATGGAAAGGCAACAAGCAGTTACACAGTACACTGTCTGGGGAATCTTGACAGCCCAGCAGTCACACGTACTTAAAAAGTTCTGGAGAATCAGCACTCATTGAACTCTTGTCACTCCTTAGGGGAAACAAACTCACAGGAAGCTGTGCTGAATTATAAAGCGGAAGTACCAGGCACCATAGGGATGTGTACAAAGCAAACAGCCTTTCATGTAATTCTTGAGCATGAAAAAGTATTGCTGAATATTCGGATTTGGGAACAGATCCTTTCTCTTCCCAGCAGCATATCGTTGCAACGAGAAATAGTTCTCTACCTTCCTCCACTGTATCATAGAAAGTAACACTGAAGGCAACACGAGAGACATGAATGATGGGTCCTTAGTACAGAGCATTCAAAAACCCTCCACTGAAGAAGAAAAGGACTGAGGTTACCAGTTACCAGTTACTACTTTCAGAATTAATGGAACAAAAGTTTTCCTCTATGACATCTGTGGTAGAGTTGGTTCAAATTGGATTTGAGAGGAGATCCAGGAACTAATGTTTAACTTCTTTACATTAATTTCACGTACCTGTGAAATTATGTATTTATATATATTTGAATATTTAAAATATCTGATGGTGTATACAAATATATACAGAATTATATGTGCCTATATACTTACTTAATGCAGATATATTGTTCACATAAACATTTAAGCGTTAAAGTCATAACATTTAAAAAACTTGGCCTCTGTCCCCTTGAAGTAGGATATTCATCTCACAGTGAAGGTGAAAGACAAGGCACAGTGACTTGAAATTGGTCCCAAATCCCCAAATGGTTTATTACAAAAACAATATAACTGCATTGGTAGACCACTATTTGGTCTAATGGGTCCTTTATTATGGGACTGAAACTTGTGATGTAATAGAGAGATAAAAGTTGGCTCTGAGGTTGTTTGGGTAGCTTCTCAGTGCTACATCTCTCAGAATGGATTATGGTTTTCAAACACCAACCAGGGTGGAACTAGAAATGTTTAGCAAGCTGGTCCATTGTCTCGAGATAGTGCTCTGGATCACTTTTACGCAAGTTAAATGCAAGTCTGCACCCCAAATTTGTGATATTAAACAGTGTTTTGAATCATTTACCGAACTTCATTTAAGCCCTAAATTCACCAGTGCCCTGTTTATTTTTTTAATACTTCTTTACGAGTAAATCAGAATAATTATTGTTATGATTTTACAGTATTTATGTTCCATTTTGAGGGGCTCATTAAAAATAAACAGTACAGGGAAAGGCAATTATCATTAACAAATATCAACACAAATACAAGACCAAATAAAAGACCATTAAAATCTGAAAAATAATAATTACCTCAATTGTTCTTCCTGCTTTTTATTCAGCTAAACATCTTGATAGTGGCTGATTTAATTTTAGTTACCAACCTTCATCAGAATCCTTTCTCCCATTAAGGTCTTAACCTATTTATTTGTAACACTGAAGAGGAATTGGAGGCTTCACACACATTTTTACAAATACTGCCAAAATCTCAAGACCTTCTCACTGAAATAGTAGTTTCATTTATCTTTCTTCAAGATTTTTACACTATCTATGAGAACCTACAGAGCTTCAAGAGGATACAAGTAGGTCTGTTTCAGGGAAAAAAAAGAATGTTAATCCCCTGTTGCAGAACATGTTTGGCTTCATAAACAGAGATATCATATTCACCACTACCACCTCCTCCCTTGTCTAGAAAAAGTAAGAAGAAAGATAAGAAACTGAACTCTTCTTTCAATAAATTTCTGGCAAGGGTTTTTCATACTGGCAATTAAATTGTTTGCTTTTATTTCTGTCACAATTGGTAAGAGCCAACTGCTCCTTCCAGCTGCATTGGGATAAATCTGGCGTAACAAAGGAAAGTCAGAGAAAATTAAGTGTAAAGAACATCAAACCAAATTAGAGCAGAGTTTCCCCTGAAGACCTTACAATTGCTATTTGTCTGCAATTGAAAAAGAAAAAATAAATCCCAGAAACTTGTATCAATCCAAAAATGCCATGAATGCTTAGGTAAGCATTCTCCTTCTTTCCCATTCACCAAAGCACTTTAAGTACATGCTTAAGTCTAGACCCATTAATTGAGCTTAAATAAAAACTACACACTTTATGGTAGGCTCTGGTGATTAAGCAAAGATGTTACATAAGTGTTTAAAATTCAAATCTTATTCTAAAAGGGTAACATCCCTGGCAGCAACAGTGATGAGACGATACTTTCACTGATGAGGTTGATCAGTAGGAGGAAGAACTGGGCCGTGTAGTTTTCTCTCCAAATTTAACAAGCCTGTCTCCAAACAAATCCTGATGACAAAGCTGAAATCAGAACAGCTTACTTTATTTCATAGACTAACAGAAGTTTACTGATTTTTGTACTGTGGAACAAAGTTTTGGATGCTCAGCTGAAATGAATGACGCGCCCCATCATGTGAAATGTTCTGTATTTGCAACCTGAAGTCAGTGCTAGGGCTGTTATCAGTTAAAAGATCTAAACAGCTTTTGTCTCCATGTTATGTTTCTTATTTTTACAGCTAATGAATCAGGTACTCAGAGCATTTTTTTTGTTCTACTGACAGTGCTTCCATAGCTTTCTACTGGGCAAGATGTGGTAGTAGCAGGAAATTTACAATTAAAAAGTAATAGAAAAGAAAAATAAGCGAAGCCTAGGGAAGGCAGTGGCAGTTCAGAGTCAGTTTCTTATTTTCTCATTAGTGCCAGTAAAAAGCCTTACCTGCCTAATTCAATGGAATTACAACACTTAATGGGATATCAGGAAGATCTCTGATGAAAACACATTCTGGTCAAAAACTGTCAGCTGTTCTCCAGGGTGGATCCGTACGGAGTTTTTGTGTCAAGGTGTTGGCAGCCGAGGGTGTCCCTGCCCATGGCAGGGGGGTTGGAACTTGATGATCTCTAAGGTCCTTTCCAACCCAAACCATCCTATGATTGTATGATTCTATGGTATCTTCCAGATGAACAAATAGCTTTTTGATTAGAAAACAGTATTTTAGATTCCATCAGATGTTCAGGCTCAATTTGTCTTTAAACTTGAATGCAAATTTAAGATTTCCATCCCAAATAACTGGTAAATATTTAACTGTTGAACAGTTTTTTTCTGTCTACCAAATTAAAGAGGGTGGTGTTATTGATGCTAAAGAAGATGATGTTACTAACTGTAGTATCAGATGAATCTCTTTTGAAATCAGTTGTATGTAAATAAATAGTCTTTTCAGAGAAAGCTCCTGGCTCAGGGAAATCTATTTTTGAAAGAGGAAGTCTGAGCAGGCAAATCAATAAGTTAGGGTCACTGAAATCAGTGTGTGAACAAGAAACCATGTTCTGTAATCATTGCAAGGAAGGACAAAATATGTCCTTTCACTTGCCATTTCAAAAAAAAATTTAAAAAATGCTCTTTCTTCCTTGGTAATCTTTTTTTTCCATTCACTTGGATTCTTAGATGTATGTATTTCTAGCTTCTAGAGGACTTGTCAAAGTTGAAATGGGCATTGAGACTGAATATGAACATTTTCTGCCCTTCATCTGTTCACATTACTGCATTTATCTTATTTTTTTTCTGATGACTCAGCTTCAGAGTTGAATAAAGATTTGTCCATAGCAGGACTTTGAAGTGCTTCATGGGTCTCATGTGAGTAACAAAAGAATTTGTCTGAGAATTTGCAAGGCTGCTTCAGCTGAATACCACTTTACACATTGTGATACAGTTTATAGTTAACAAAATTTTGATAAGGATTTATTTTGTTTAACGTCTTTGAAAAAGAATGGAAACAAAATAACTGTGTTGTCCCATTCCTATCTGTAATTTTACCTTCTGCCTGAGCATTTAGGGCATTCACATGGAAAAAGGNATGAACAAATAGCTTTTTGATTAGAAAACAGTATTTTCGATTCCATCAGATGTTCAGGCTCAATTTGTCTTTAAACTTGAATGCAAATTTAAGATTTCCATCCCAAATAACTGGTAAATATTTAACTGTTGAACAGTTTTTTTCTGTCTACCAAATTAAAGAGGGTGGTGTTATTGATGCTAAAGAAGATGATGTTACTAACTGTAGTATCAGATGAATCTCTTTTGAAATCAGTTGTATGTAAATAAATAGTCTTTTCAGAGAAAGCTCCTGGCTCAGGGAAATCTATTTTTGAAAGAGGAAGTCTGAGCAGGCAAATCAATAAGTTAGGGTCACTGAAATCAGTGTGTGAACAAGAAACCATGTTCTGTAATCATTGCAAGGAAGGACAAAATATGTCCTTTCACTTGCCATTTCAAAAAAAAATTTTAAAAATGCTCTTTCTTCCTTGGTAATCTTTTTTTTCCATTCACTTGGATTCTTAGATGTATGTATTTCTAGCTTCTAGAGGACTTGTCAAAGTTGAAATGGGCATTGAGACTGAATATGAACATTTTCTGCCCTTCATCTGTTCACATTACTGCATTTATCTTATTTTTTTTCTGATGACTCAGCTTCAGAGTTGAATAAAGATTTGTCCATAGCAGGACTTTGAAGTGCTTCATGGGTCTCATGTGAGTAACAAAAGAATTTGTCTGAGAATTTGCAAGGCTGCTTCAGCTGAATACCACTTTACACATTGTGATACAGTTTATAGTTAACAAAATTTTGATAAGGATTTATTTTGTTTAACGTTAGGGCATTCACATGGAAAAAGGTGTAAGAGTGGGAGACCTGCACCAGTGGAAATGGGATATTTCATACACACTGAAAGAATTTCAATGGTGGGAAATAAGGGAGCACTGTGCACAAGTAGTCTGAAGTTATAGTTAGGTCCTGTTGTTGAAATTTCTCCATTTAATATGTCTTATCTTAATATGAGTGGGGTAGGTATTGAAATGAAATTCTCCCAGTTTTCTTTTTAATGTTATGGTAACTATTGCTCTGTGCACAGAAGTGGGAGTTTTCAGCCTCCACCTGCTCCAGCTGGCTTTTGAAAGGACTGATAACTGTATGGCTTTTGAAGACTTGCTTAGGTGGTTGTCTCAAAAGAGGAAATCAGGGTTAGGTATCCCCAGAGGAGAGTCCCAAGGGCATGCCTACACCGTACAGTACAGTGTCATACTCAAACTGGAGAGTGCAGCTGTGTAAACTGAGAGCAGAGCTAATTAACTGGTGTGTTTGTACTGCTTCCCAGATCCAAATGATTATCTTTCAGTGGCACATCACTTTACTGTAGAAAAAAACAGAGCTGGCTCAGTGATTGCTAGGAAAACCCTGTGCTACATTGCAGAGACAAGTCCCATGTCCCTGAGACAGGCAGAGAGTAAGCCAGTGTGCCTCAGCACACCAATTACCTTCTACAGAGTCTCATTAGCTCCTCTGGCTTTTGTGACTCACTTTCCCAATACATAGTGCAGAAGAGGTAAGATCCCTAACTTGCTACAGCCAGTTCCTAATTCCAGTTTCACAAGATCTGTCACTTGCAAAACGAGCACTACCGTGATCTGCTGTGCTTGTGTATCTAACACAGAAACTGCCCAGAAGGCTACTAGGGTTTCTCCTTTCAGAAGACAAAGTTAATGCCTTCAAAACATTTGGCAGTTATTGTTGCATCTCTTTAAGATGGAAATCATGCATTAGTATACTCAGATTTTAACGTTAAATCATGATTTGTCTTAATTTTATGATATGATTAAGTACGATTTAGCCAAATTCACTCAGTGACAGTAATTGTAATACATGAAACCATGCACTGTCAGATTCAAAGACGACTTTTTTTTTTAATGACTAATTGCAGCTCTTTAACTCACCACAAAATATTATAAAAGTTTTCTGATATTAGAGGGTTTGAGTCTCTTTTTGTTCTTATCTCCATTTTTTCCAAACAGCATTCCTGTACTGAAATGGATATGGATCATCTCATCTATTTTACAAGTAATGTTAAGTTATCAAAATTCAAATTATTACATAAGGATGAAGTGTTATTTCTGACACATTCAATTATGGCCTCTCATGGAAAGCTTTTATTTAATGATTTTATTGAATGAATAGCTTTGACCAGACTGGATCTGCACTGAATTATATTCCTCACTTACAGCCCTCACTGAAAAGAATGTATAAAAAGCAAATACAAACAAAAAGCAAATTATTACATCTAATTAACAGATGATATTAAAAGGCTGAACTACAAAAAATGTGTTAATAGAACCTAATATATGCTACATTGCTTCCATAAAGAAAGCAACACTGTAA
>VZTO01015399.1:0-10419 GCA_013400615.1 Syrrhaptes paradoxus
TAAGATACTTTAGGTATTTTTAATATAGAACATCAGAGAAGGACAGAATGCATCCATGAACATAGCAACCATGGTAAGTATATTATTACTTTCAAACACACTGTGAAGCTGAACATATTAAAGAGCAATCTGCCACCTCATTTTTAGCTTTTGCCACTCATTATTTGAATTTATCTTTAGTTAGCGAGTAAACCACCATCTCTAGGTAACAGCACATATTAATAAAGTAGCAACAGATTAACTCTATAGGTTTCAAGCAGAGATCAATAGGATCTTCCTCTGCCTTCAAATACGCTGAGATACATCATCACTGTCACCTTTCCAACCCTGTGCCTATGAGGACAACTCAAGCTCCTGAAATGGGTTACAACTGCATCAGGCCCTACATCACTGGGTTACAATTGGCGAGGCCAAACCTCTATCGTTGCTTCCGTATATCCATCATGTTATTCTTCTGTATTTGAAGCACTGTGCCCCTAAAACATCGGAATGCCCTATTTGAACTGATTAGGATTAGATCCTGTGAGACCAGGGAAGCTGTGAGGAAGTGCAGAAAAGGTAAAAGAGAACATCTAAGCCTAACAGAAAGCATATTGTAAGGATTCTGTCACAGTAAAATCAATCACTTTTATTACATACGTGTACTTTTGAGTTCAGTTTCTCAGCTGAATGCGTCATTTTAAACTCACCACTTCTGTGATGTCAGTCACCACAGTGAAACAGAAAAAATTATTTTCCTAGGTTCCAGTTTGCACTTTCTGACCAGTCACAGAAAAGATCCTTTGAGCTTACCTGAGACAGATCGTCTGAGAGAGACGTCACTCTGCAGTTTGGTTGGGCTCCTTGCAGAACAGGATTTGAAACTGGTTGCGGTTCCAGTTCGGCCATAAGCATTGGACCACAACTTGTATCTGCATCTCCAAGAATTTCTGCTGGGAGAGAAAAATAAAGAGAAAAAGTACTTCTTGATGAGCTGGAGCAATAATCTCCCAGTCAACTCATGCAGCAGGATGTGCAGTTTCTCAAGATTCAACAATGGGACACGCAATGTTAAAGAGAATTATTTCCTCCTTACATGGCTCAATTGTATATCCCTTAATTTGTTCTTGTGGGGAAAAAAAGAAATAAGAAATACATGTCTGTGAAAATTGAAAAAAGTAAATCAGTTTTATCATCCGTAGATTTCTAACGTGGCAAGCATTTATGATAGCTTCAGAGCTGTAGAGTTCATCATACCATTATATGCTTAATGAGCTTTATCGCACGCATTGGAAAGAGATTGGAAAGGCTTCATGAAAATGTTTCACTGTTGCGTGAATGAAAAGAAACCTGTATATGGTCTTTTTAAAAAGGATAATTTGCTATATAATTCAGCATTTATCATGCTTTTGCAGCCTGCAAGTGTGTAAAGTATCTTTAGGAAAAATGTACTGACAGCTCAGGAACTAAGTTTAGCCTTCTGCTATCATACAGAGCCAAAGAATGAATTTTAAGCCTAATTAACTATAATTATTCCTTAATTAACTGTAATTATTGTTCACTTTAAGACAACATGTGCCACATTTCATTTGCACGTTGGTTTTTATATCGCTGACTTTAAGCACTTAAAAAACCCTTTAAAAGCGAAAGATTGATCATCAAGATGCTGTTATATACCTAGATAAGCAATACCTCCTCCATCCTACAAAGAGCCATCATGTTTTCACAATACAAATAAAAACTGGTCACAAAACTGAAGATACCCACAGACACACAATCCCCAAAATTCTTACAGATATATCTGAGTAACTCATTCTGAAAGAAAAGCTGTGTATCCACGGCAGGTTATATGTACAGAGATATACACCCTGAAATATATGAAATTTTATACCCATTACTGTAACAATTATTTAATTTTACCCCTAAAGATAATTCTGAAATAAAATTCTGGAGCTGCGTTGTAATTGTTGGGGCTCTCAGGAACCAGCCCTTTGTCCTGACTTGCAATAGACTGAAGGACATACAATCTCACATACCCAGTGGACAGATAACAAAAGATTTAGAAGAAAAGGGGAAATAATCACAGATCATTCCTTCTTCCCTTCCACCTGCCTCCAAGAACAGATTGCTTCCTATTCAGTGTCGACTTCGCTATCAAAAGGACTTGGAAACAAGATTTTGTGTTCCTCCCTGATATGAAAACACACTTGTCTTGAAAGTAGATCCTAGCTTTTATACAATGTTGTTGCCCTGGTAATGTCAATGAACACGGTGCTGTGTATTCAGAGATGGGGAGGGAGGGAAGCTACATTAAAAATCCNGAAACAATACTGCAAGATTTAGAGAGACGAGCATTAAAAAATACTAGAGAAACACACTGCTTCTTGATTATCATCACACACAGGAGCTGGTTTTGAAAAGTGTTATATATTTACAGGATAGACAAAGGGCATGCTAAATTAAATTAAGTAGATTTTAAAAATAGATGTAGAGGAGATACAAACATGTTATGCCAGATACAACTATGGACAGTCTGGGTAAGAAGGAAATATCCCTAGCAGACAGGTTCTCCCACTAACACGGATCTTCTACCTCCCTATATGGTCCTGAGCACTGTTAGAGACTTACCGCAGATTGATCTAGATCACGAATTTATTCCTACGTCCCAGTGTTCTTAAAGCTGACTGTCCCCTAACAACAGTGTTAAACAAGTGACTTGGAGAAATGTCTTACACCAGGGAGCCTAATGCAACCCATCTCCAAACAACAACCAACAAACCACTTTCAAGTAGAAAAATTGACAATATATAATGTACCAGAACGTATTCTCAAGGCTGACAGTGGTGTAGCTGGTCCAAAACATTAGCTAGGCTAGCTTAAAAAGCCTACCCTCTGTGTCACTGGTTCAAATGTAAATCAGTTCAAAACTAAGCAAACACTTTTATTTCTCTGAGATTATTTTTGTCACATGTTGAACACATTCAGTTTCAATCCACTTCCTACTGGTCAATAGGAAGTGATAATGTGAGATATGCTTCTGTGAAATTTATAGATGTGAAAATTAAAAGGACAGAAAACCAGCTGTTTAATCACTTTAGTTTACACAACCTCTGATGAATCAGTGCAACCACATTTGTGTTGCAACAGCTTAATAATTATTTTGGTTTAGTTTAATCACATTTAAAACCACAGTCAACAAAACAAAGAGTTCCTACATGCTTGCAGCAGTTTAATAAAGTATAGAAATACATTTTCAGATAACAATAGAGAAAGTGGGATAAAAAATAAGGGAGACAAAGGATGGGCCATTGGTTACAGCAGTAGTTTCAACTGAAAAGAAATAAATTTATTTCCTTTCTTTATCACAACTTATCCCTGTGCTACTTCATACAAGCCATTATGTGTGTGCCTCAACTACCAAGGTGGGAAAAAATAATTTCCATTTTGTTACAGGAACATATGAAGTTACAATATATTACTGATTATGAGACATCACAGGATCACCTTGATGCAGTGATAAAAACAATGAGAAGTGCAGTGTAAGGGGACAAAGAGAAGTAGCTTGAACTGACAGTGTTAACACCTGTCTCCTATGGAAACTGACTTCAAGAATAGTCAAACTACCTGTTTTTGAGGACTGAAATTGACTTAAAAGAATAAAATACATCCTTTACAAGTCAACTTTTCTATAGGTAAGTGGGTTACTTGCCATAATTTTTGTTCAAATTGTACAATATTACGGACAAAGAAGAGTGAAGACAAGGCTTGAATTAAATCCAGTTCTCAGAATAGACATGCTAATAATTTCATTGCAGCAATTGCCTGTAAATTTTTGATTTTGGATTTTGAACATATTCTCTGAAATTATTTCAGACACTGTTACAGAAAATCCTCAGAACCCACATAAATATGACAGAGAAGAAATAACAATCTAACTGTACCTCCAGTTTGGGCAAGCTGCCCTGGTGATAGGGAACGGAACCCCTGGTGTGGTCTGTTCTCAGAAATCTGAGCAGTTGCGTGGTCCATATAAACTGAATGTCCCATTAGAATTCTCTCCGCTGCTCTGGTCAGCCTCGGTCTTTGACCTTCACTGAGCTCCCCAGAACTACCATCAGAATCCTACATAGAACAGCAACATCAGAACAGCAGGTATAAAAAACCCCAATGTATTTCTTCCAAAACCAGGCATTGTCATCTAATTACATTAACCCTTAAAGCATATAGAAACTTAAGTCTATACTATTAGCACTGAATAAAGAAAACTCAAACTGAGGAGGTATCATCTATCTGGGCTGGAAAGTAAGATCTACATTTACCAGTACTGGCCAGAAAAGAATCACTTAGAGCCAAACATCATCACTTATTTTGTTAGTAGCATCCCAACATGATCAGAACCTAAGTTATATTTTTAGCACATTGACTACTACTTTTGTCCTTTGTGATGCAGTTATATTTTTCTGTTAGCCTGTTTTTTCTACCAACTGAATATGAATATTTTGAGGTTTTGTTCCAAAACCAGTAACAGCATGTGCAAACGGGCACGCAAACATTTGCTTGGTTATTCTTCAAACCTCCCTAAAACACTCATATGGTTGTTAAATGCAGTGCATTTGTACTGCTAAACCCAACCACCTACAGTGCTGACCTGACAGAAAACTTCCCTGGTGTTCAAAACGACAGGACAGATCTGGTACAGCCACATACACACCTTGAATTTCATGTGTGACACTATGTACAGCTAACTTGTTTATAACAACGCTTAACCTTCCGTGTTCTTAAAAAGTTTTACACGAGAACACAGCCAACAGAAGCAGGAACACTTCTAGCAGGGAATGAAGTGTATGAACCTGCTCTGTAGCCAACAGGAAGGATAAGCTTGAAATATTTTCTCTGCTTTTGAGTAAGAAAGTATCACTCCAAAATTACTGTATCAGAAAGAAAAGGACTGTAGGTTACCTCTGAATGGTACGCTCCTTCTTGTGCAGCAACAGGTGCTTGATTTAATTTGTCTAAAAGAGTCAGGACAGGATCCCTGTGATAGCCTTTATCCCATCTTCTCACCACTTGTCCTTCACTGGGAGGATCATAATCCTAAAATGAAGAAACAAAATGCACATAATACACGATCCAAAACTATTTTTGGTAGAAACTTGAATCGTTCTTACTTTAGTTCGTATTTATTTTTTCTTTTATAAAGCAACTTGTTACAGTTTTCAGATTGAGAACTAGCGTCACAAAAATCTAGACATTTAAGAATAAGCAAACTGATGCGCTGTTTTCTCCTTTTACCCACAGACATGCACAGTCTTTATGTGATACATAAGACTGCATTACTTAGAGAAGAATAAAGTCCTCTAGGCCTTCAAAGTCCAGGGAACAGTTAAATCCTCACACATACTGGTTTTCAGCAATGATCTGGCTGCAGAGCTGCTCTCACCAGCAAGGATTTAGCTTCCTCAACCACACAGCCTCGTTTGAGGATGGGGGACTATTGTAAATAGTTATGATCCAGCTAACAAAAAGAGGGAAGAACATCTTAGCAAGCAAGCTTTCTAACCTGATGAAGAGAACATTAGTCGAGGTTCACCTGATAATAGTCTTAAGCCCAGAGTTTAAGAAAGGAAGCATGGCAGACAGAGGAGGTATCCAAAGAGAATTTTTACAATCTTGATCAGGAGGGAGGGCATTCTCCTCAAGTGCCTACATGCTCAGATGGCAAAGTCTGAACAACAGACAGAAGAATCTGCAAGTTCAGGGCACAGTCTCACAACTGTGACATGAATGAATCATGGATATTTGATGGGAAAGCATGCACAAGTGGAGTATGGCCATGTATGGGTAGAAATGTTTAAGGATAGTCAGGGAGAAGAAAAGAGGACTCCTACTCTAGGAGATTTAAACTTCGCATTATTGAGGTTGGAAGCAACTTCTGGACATTGACTAGTCCACCCTGACTGCAGAAGGCAGCACCTCTTCCAGTGTTTGGCCACCCCCACAGTAAAAACATTTCTTACGTTTAAACAGAATTTCCTGAATTTCAGTCTGTGCCCACTGCTGCCCATCTTTTCACCAGGCACCACTCAGAAGAGTCTGGCTCTTGTCTTCCTTCCTTCTTTCCACCAGGTATTTATACACATTGCTAAGATTCCCCCAGAGCTTTCTCTTTTCCAGGATAAATGATCCAAGCTCTCCCAGTATGACAGATGCACCAACCCCTTATCATTTTTGTAGTTCTTTACTAGACTCACTCCAATAAATCCTTATCATTCCTGTACTGGAGAGCCCATAGCTGGACACAGTACTCTGAATGCTGTCTCACCAGTACTGAATAAAGAGGAAGGACCACCTCCCCTGACCTGCTGGCAATGCTCTTCCCAATGCAGCAAAGGATAACAGTGGCCTTCTTTGCCACAAGAGCCCAATGCTGGCCCACGTTCAACTTGTCCACCAGGATCCCCAGGTTCTTTTCTGCAAAGCTGTGTTCCAGCTGGTCAGCCCCCAGTATGTACAGGTGCATGGAGTCTGTCCTCCTCAGCTGCAGGACCTGGCATTTCTCCTTGTTGAACCTTCTCTAGCCTGGTGAGGTCCCTCTGAATGCTGACACAACCCTCTGGTGTATCAACCAGTTCTGTATCATCTGCAAACTTGCTGATGATGCAGGCTGTCCCATCACATAAGTCATTACTGAACAGGTTGAACAGTACTGGTACCAGTATCGACCCCCCAGCACACATCACTAGTGATTGGCCTCCAGCAGGACCCTGTGCCACTGACCCTTTCTGCCCAGTAGCTCAGCCAATTTTCAGTCCCAGGTCAAATAATTCCTTGAATTCACAGACCCCCATGAGCCAACTGATGGTCTGAGTGAGGATCAGAGAGGAAAGGAACACGGGGGATGCTGTGGGCAGGGTCTGTCTCGGAGCACCTGACCAACAGAAAGTAAGAGGAGGCTTTGTACAAAACATTAACAGGGGGCTGATGATTGCAGGTCTTCATCCTCATGGCAGATTTCAACTATCTGGACAGAAGAGCTATACAGCATTGTGGAGACACTCCAGGAAATTTTCAGAAATCCCTCTGGAGCTCCCTTCCAACCAATACCATTACAATTTCACTATCAACTTTTTTATTCTTTCATGAAGAAAACCACTTGGTTTAAGCACAGCATTACTCTACCTGATACTATCATTTATATGACAGCTATGTCCTACCAAGAGACATTACACTAAGCCAGAGAGGGAAAGTCCAGGCATTTGCGGAAAATAAAAGTGTTAAAAGCGAAAGGGAATGGAGAATACCTTGACTTGGGAGTTTTCCAGGACAATGGACTCAAGCAGACATCAGATAAGAAACTATACTGAAGCTTTAAGCAGCTTTAACGAACTCCAGGCTCAGCTAACCTACGTTAATAATTTAAGCACAGAAGCAATTAAAAAATGGCTCAAAGCTGAAACAGCTCAGAACATAGCAATGTTCTATTCTGTTTAAGATGTCTTAAAGTGAAAAATAATAAAAAATGAAAATGTGTATAGCTATCTCTTACTTACAGAAGTCTATAAATCAAACAACTTTTGTTTTAATATAAATTAGGTTGTATAATGTGTTTTTTTCCTTTGGAGCTCTGAAATTCTAAGGTTCTTTGTAAGTGTACAGTTTAAAAGTGAAAATGCTTCAAGTACATCCAATTTATCAAGATGCTCAAGGCAGAATACCACACTAACTCTGTTTCCTTGTGAAACATTTCCTTACCATTTCATTGGCATCTCTTAAAGTACTGGTTAAGCTCTCGGTGAGGTTTGGAAGAGACAGTCCTCCTTCTGCTAAGGCTGAAAAATATTTTAAGATGCAAATACTAAAAAACATGCAAGTTATATGAAAGAAGGCCAAGCCCACATTCTTTAGTAAGTGCAACACAGTGTTTGAGCACAGTTGGAAATTCCTACTGCTTGATGTGTATTATAAAGACACATTTTCAGCTTCCAAGAAAATCGCTCTTACACTTTGCTTTCAGTAAAAACTTAGTGCTTAGTACCACATAGTACTTCTGCAAGACAGTCCCAATTATTTTCCAAGTTGATCTTATAACAAAACAGCAGCTTTCATCTTTTTTCATTAGTAAACAGAAGCATTTTGTTCAGAGACAAGAAAAAGAGCAAGGAGGTCTCTTAAATCCAAAATCAGGAATTGAAAGTTAAGGACCAGGTTTAATGCTTAATCAGAAAATGTATGACAGGTAACTTCAGTAGACTGCAAGAGAAGTTTATAAAGCAAAAAAACCCCAACCATTTCCAGAAATTTGTCTAGTTAGTTACCTCCTGCAGCCAGCATCTGTCCATAGCTGAAGAGTACCTCCCCTTCTGAGATGGGTCTCTCTGCAGTTTCTGTTTCTGTGGGGGTGAGGCTGCTCTCCTGAGTGGACTGGCTAGAACTAACTGTAGGCACAGGCGATGGAACCTGCGGATCGCAAGGAAGTGACTCGACAGGCCTCGCTGACGGCTGCCGAGATGGTAAAATCAAGGCCTCTGGTTCCTCATCATTAGCCACCGACATCTCACTATAATGTAAGAATATGCATTATGAATACACCAAAGCTCATTGAGCAATATAGACTAAAGTCTTAAACCAATGCTGAAAATAAATTAATTTGCAAGTATATTTCATTTTTCAAATGAAAGAGCAGAGCATTTCACTGAATAGTCTGAGAATCAACATGGTTAAACAACATTAGTAATGAATTTCTGGTTATAACTAAAAATTATCAAGTGTATTCCCACTGAGGTAACAGAAAAAAGAAAATGCTAACAATACAATATTGCATTGTCACTACATTTATTACTGGCAGTTGTAACAACACCAGTGTACTAAGTACAGTGTTCAAGAGGACAATGAATAAGGACCAATAAATTCTGAGAAAGGTCCTGATTTCACATTTTTCTCCCCAATATAAGTCAAGGAATTAAAAAAAGAATCCTGGCTTATCTCAATGCTTCCTGATATATACATTAATAATTTCTCTATTGACTTGTGGAGGATATATGTAGAAATAAAATATTCTTTTAAGAAATTAGAAAACCCTGCAGCTCAACTCACACAGCCTTGAGATGGAATGGCTCTTCATTTACAGGACTGGGCTTCTCTTCTTCCAGAGGAAGTTCTGCACCGTCCCATGGGTTTGGAAGCTTTGGACTTGGCATTTCGGCAGCTTCAGAGACCCTTTCTGAGGCAGGAGGGCTTGGTGTGGTTGCTCTAGGTGTATTGACAGGGGTAACCACAGGTGTGCCAACACAACTCCTGGCAGCTGGAATCTCAACTCCTGCAAGTGCGAAGCCAAATTTCAGATCAGAAAGGAAAGCAGGAAGTAAATCTCAGACAGAGAGTTTGTCAGATCCACTAAGCAATTGAAGATTTTGTGATACTTTTTGATATCTATGGAGACAAGACTAGATTAAGACTAGTTTCTTTTAAGTTCAATGTTGGCATCTGAAGGAGCTAGAATAAAACCTCAATTGCACATTTCCTTTAATAAGGGAGACTGCTTTGCATTTTAAAAACGAAGCTGTTTTACTTGGAAATTTGGCTTAATTACCATTAGGAACACAGGAAGGAGCAAAAGACAGCTATTTTTCTGATGTGAAAAAGTGTGGAGGGGCTGGGAGGGGTGGAAATCACACAGACCATAGAAATGTGCATAAAGTTTGAAAATAGGACTGTTATCAAATAGGAGATGTTTGCTTTTTATAGGAATTAGCCCATAATTTTTGTACTACATGAGTCCCCACTTGAATTATAGCCTCAAGAATATTTATCCTGAGAAATGTGTCTTTGAAGAAGAAAATTAAAGGCAGCAGATTAAAGCATATTTGCTACTTCTAAACTTCAATGATTATTTTCGCTACCTGTTTTTTTAATTTTTTCATGGTCGTGCACATCCCCATTCATTTCTGCAAGAGATGGAGAAGACTCTGGAGTTTTGACCGGAGGCAATTCTTTTTCTGAAGGCGGTGTTTGTGGTGGTGTGGCCTGGGGTGTTGGCAACGGAGTAGGCACAAGAGACTCCTGAGTGAAAAAAAAAAAAAATCGTAACTGCGGTTATTATCTCAATGCAAAATTCTTATCCTTCCAAGAATCCCCAGAGTTAGCTGAGGAAGAGAGAGAAAGGCAGGCTACCACAGAACAGGAACAGTTGTTGCTTAGATACAAGCTTCACGGATCTACCTCCTCCATCTAAACATAAAGATGCACCAGGCTAACTGGTATGCCTGGACAAAATAAATTAAACCCCTGTAAATTATCATATATGAATTTTAATTTGTTACGAGGTAAATCATTTAAGCATTTCCTGGAAACTACTGAACTCAAAACTTAGAAATAATTAATATTCATTTTTACAGATATTAAAGAATGGCTGCAAGTCCATAAGACAAAAAAAATAAGATT
>VZTO01015400.1:0-12059 GCA_013400615.1 Syrrhaptes paradoxus
TTAGGTGTTTATACTTACTAACATCAGAATAATCTTTAAATCTGTAGTCACCTATGATGATCTTGGCTTTTCTTCCTCTATAATTTTTAATGTGACTCTACACAATACCTTTTAACAATCTAGGAACTGTGCAGGCTATACTTACTAAAGGTTTTTCTTCGTTATTCCACTCCTGAAAGCTGTCTGTATAGTGCTTCCATTTTGCCCGGGGAGCAGCCCTCCACACAGTATTAACTCTTGCAGAGTCCCTGTTCTTATGAACAACTTATCTCTGAACATAGGCTGTACCTTACTGAAACTGTGTTACCATCCAGAAATTACCTTTCTTTCCAGTTCAAAGCCATGCCAGTTTAAAATTAGGCTTTCTGTTTTGTAGCCTGTTATTACCATTACGAATTTTGTGGTGTTGTATAATAATTCTGTTCATGCTTTTTGTTGCTCTTAGATTGTCATCTTTTACACTCGCTCATATGTTTTCTCTGAGTCATTACTGTAGGGGCTGTGTAAGCAATCTCTTCTTTCTGAAGTCCTTGCTTGCCATGCCCAAGTTCCATTTCTTGTATGAGCCATTCATATGTTCATCTCGCGATGGACCGTACTTTTTGTCAAAGTCCACTTTCAGTTACTGGAGAAGTACCACTCTGTCTGATGACATGCATAGATCTTCTGTTCTTAGTTATGCTTTCTATGTATTTTTGGGCTTTCTTCACAAGTGTAACTAGCAGATAGTGGGGAGCACCGATTTTTTTCTTTTCCTAAATAGTGCAGCACACTAGTCAGGTCTCAATAGGCCACACATCTTGCCTTTCTGCTGATTCCATTTTGCTAACATTTTAATTGGGTTTTGTTTCTCCTTGATTTATTAAATATAAGCTTATTACGTAAATGCTTGACAGTTGTAGATGCAATATGTTATTATCTGTAACCTGCGCCTGTGTTTCTCTTGTGTGCCTGGACTGTATCTAGGTGTTACAAAGTAGTTAAAGTAAACAAGCCTTTTGTGTGTAAGTGTATATTCATTACGTATACTGAAAAACTACTAGGCATTTACAAGTTTTAAGAGACAATTACTGATCTACACACTTATCCTGGAGAAATGCATACCAGACTTTTCTTAGATTTCTGGTGCCACCTGTATTTTGAGAAACAGGGGATGTTGCTGTTTGTCAAACCGTACAGTATGTAAATTTTGGAACTTAGATATTTTTGTAAGGTTAAGGGCTGATTGAATGTGGGTAAGAGGAAGCTAAATGTAGTTATTTCTTTCTTCCAGCAGGGTCTTAGACTGCATGATTTAATATCTTATCAAGAGGAGACTAATTTAGCTGAAAATGCATTATGAGAGGATTTGGTCACACCATGCCTTTCACCCTGTGAGAATCTGTACAACCCTGATTTTGAGTATAAAGAGAATACTAATCTGGTGATGTTACTTCTATTTTCCTCTGCAAGTGAGATTATTCAGCATGAAGTTGGTCTGTGTTCCTGTGGCATTTCCCTTAGCATTTAACACCCACTGTCTTCAAAAAGTGGGCAGGAGGCTGACTAGAAAGGTACAGGTAACTTCTACCTGAGGAAATAGGTAAGATTAATGGGGAAATGAGTTAAAATATTAAAGAACTAAGGCAAAAATTGTTGACTTCTAACTTTTTTTTCCTCTTTGAGACCACTTATATTACGTTCAGAAGAATGTAATATAGTGTTCCAGCAAACACAGGATATAAAAAACAGCTTTGAGGTATTAAAGGTTTAGCTGGTTCTAGCAGAGATGTCTGATAGTTTTAATGTAAACAGTATCAGCTACCACCTTGCTTATCAAAGTACATATGGTTTCTGCTTCTGAAAGTTACATGATGGTCACAACAGACAGGGGCACCAACATCTGTCATGGCACTATGAGAGGATTACCCGTTGTATTAAGCTGTTAGACTTACTGGGAACTGCTGTCTGGACACTTTCAGTGTAAGAATGTATTTGTGGTGGAAATATTACTGTAATCTCAACGTACTCAGCTAAGGCTTCAGTATCATCCTCAAGTAACAATGTATGTAGAAGTGGCAGAACTGAAATATAGTATAAAGTTATTAATTGTGGGGTGATTAAGATAGCATGTGATATCCATAGGAGATGTTCAGAGAGCTTTGTCATGGGTACAATAGCAATGATTTGAAGAAGGAATGCTGATCCCTTCATGCATGAAATAGTTTATCCCACTATGGAGCCCAGGAAACTAATAAAGCTTCTGTGTACCAAAGCCATAGAGGCTTATTTTGACCAGATTAAGACATTTTATAGAAATGCTTGCCTTTTTTTTTTTTTCTTTCTGTTTTACATGACTTAGGGAATGGGGAAAGGAGCAGTTATATCAGAAAAGGCAAATAGTAAAAAGAATTATTTTAGAGTTACACTTATCAAAGCGGTTCATCCTTGCCTTTTAAAAGCATGCTAATTTTAACCACGTTTAAAGATATGAAAATACTTAAATTGACTTTTTTTCTTTTTTACAATGAATTTGAGTGACTCAAAAATGCCTGTGATTCCAGAAATGTGAGCATAAATTAATCTGATACTGATTAAAAACCTGGAAATAGATCAGTGGAACATAAAGCAGCTATTGCACATATGTCTTGATAAAGTCTGTAAATGTTTCTACATGAATCACACACATGAGGATTACAAAGATTCTTATTTTTCAAAATGTTTATACCATTTCAATCTACTCTTCTCTAGAAATGCTGTTCTATATTTCTCTGTCAAAAGAGTTTTTAAGATGAGTAAATGCCCTAAATATAACTTGGGATAGTAGAAAATATGTAAAGACTTCTCACATTTCTTGTATGTGTACTGTGTTTTTTCTTTCCAACCACAGTTACCAAAATGTGAATCTCATTATATGTTGTTTGTATCAGAATGAAAAAAATATAATACACTGTATAATTTAAAATGTTAGCATTGTGAGTTGCTGATATTTACCAAGTTGAATGTTGAAACAATTTTTAATAAGGAGATAGTGTTTGTTTTAACCTATCAATATATGATTCCAGAATATATAGAGCTGCCACATAATTGCTTTATCCCAGAAGAATCTGAAATCTGCTTACAAACTGAAAACTTAAAAGAAAACTTCAGTGGGAGCTAAAGATCCCAGTTCCTGTCCCATGTCCTAAAATTAGTAAAGAAAAGGAACTCTTTGTGTTAATAAAGAAATTTGAGAAGAAATTGGAACAGGAATCAACTTTAGTGCTTTCCCTCCTTTATATGCGAATTCTAAGGAAATCTCTGTTTCCTGAAATTTAATATGGTCCAATATTAATTATCTAAGTTTTCATAGGATTTAACTGGACTTCATCCCAACTAATGAGTCCTTCTGTGAGATAAGTTGATGACATGGGANNATAGCACAGAAATAGGAAAAAAAAGCCAGAATTGTCCTCACACATTCATAGTTTTCACATCTCACACCTTTTTTTTTTTCCCCAAGCTTAATGGCAGAAAGAGTAATTTAACTGAGTTTTTAATGCTCTTTTTGAGATAAAGAAACTCCGTGTTCAAATATTATCCTTCTTAGAGAGCAAGTGTGCCGATAAAGAAATAGAAATAATTATGAAGAGAAGAAAGCCTTTATAAAATTATTAAGAAAAAATCCTTTCCCTACTGTTGTTTAACAATTACTTTTGAAACACAGCACTTCTAATTTAGTTTTACATTATATGTAATTAAACTACAGAACTCACTGTGATTGCGTTATTGACTCTCAAATTTTACGAAAAACATGAGGCTCATTTAAATATAATTTTATACTGATTTATGATAACAAAAAGATTGTTTGCTCTTACACAAGATGATACTTGTAAGATATAAAAGGCTTGACAAAGAAATCTCTAATTACCTTGAATTAAAAAGTTGTTGAAAATATATCTGGAAGGTTATATTTTGGGATTTTTGTTATGTTTTTGTTGGGTTTTTTTGAAGCAGAGTAGTTACTATCCAGAATGTAAGACAAAATTTGGAACAGTTAATTTGGTAAGTTATATTGTTGAATATTTTTTAATTTGATGATATACTAATTTTTATGATGTGAATATGCTTTTTAAAAATATATTATGTCATTCCTCTAAGCAACATGAATCAGAGTAAAATATTAACCTTGCTTTTATATTTCATGTTTGGAAATGTTCTGTTAGTGTATGAAGTGGCTTTGGCGTGAACTATTTCCATTCTGTATTACACATCATCTTAGTTAGCATTTACTGTGTGATAAATGAAACTGCACCTAGAAATCCTCATTAAATGTGCTAGAAAGTGCTGTAGAACAGAACAAGAGATACTTTGTCCTACAGAGTTTATCTTTCAAGTATAATAAAAAGCTCAACAAATGTTTACAGTGCAGTGCAAAAAGGCAATAAGATAATATTGGTCAGCATATTATTCACTGATCTGAGTACTTACAACAGCCTGCCGAATTTTTCATGTGTTTTGACAGATGAGAGATTAAGAGGAAAATAACAGATTGCTTTTGTTAATACTTTTTGAGAATTATTTCTAACCTTGAGAGGCAATTGGGGATAAAGGTGGTTTGCCAATACAATGTGGGATTTGACAGTTTGCTAGTGAATGGAGAGAGAAGGTAGAACCATGAGAGGCATATAGGTCTTCCTCTGTAGCAGGTCTTCCACTTTCCAGGCACAAAGAAAGAAACTGCATACTTAAATAGTCACACAAATTTTTTGCAAAATTGTTTTGGATGAACATGAGCAGAGCAGACTGCACTGATCAAGTTTGTAGAAAGGTATTTTGCTGCAATACAGAGAAGAAATTAGTATTTTTAAGGGAATCTCATCAGTATAGATGAAATGAGAAAGTAGGAAATGAAGAAAGAATTAGCCAGATTTGAACATGCCAGATACGAGGAGCTCCAGAGAGAACTCCAAAAGGAGACTTAGGTGAGAGGTATAGGTGTTTTTAATAAAGAAGATGATTGTGTTGACCATAATGATTAAGAAAGGAGGGTGAGAAGAATAAAGAGTGAAAATCTCTGTTTAGCTATGTTGGTAATTATCTAGATATTAAATACATAGATTAAATTGGCAAGGTACAGTCATTGTCATTAGTTTGAACTACTATGAGACATACCTGGGAGAAGGTGAATCTCATCTGTCATCCCATATGTTATTAATTTGTGTGCCATGAAGAGGGGAGGACCCAAGTGTGACTTTGAGAAGTCCGTTATGATTCTAGGTCTGTATGTCCTTGTAGCTTTACCAGAAGCGAGGTTTCCACCACTTTTGGTTTTTGAATGCACGCCACATGCTCATAATTGGTTAGCACCTGGAGGATCTGGGACTCACATCCTAAATGGGGTACTTCATCAAAGAGACACCTCTCTGAGCACTTCTGTGATGTTCTCAATTTCCTACTGCAAGATTCTGCCTATAAATGCAAGGCAAATCTGCATTTAAGAAGACCTATTGCAGTGCACCGAATCAGTAAGGTAGATGTCCTCACTGAGGTTGCACCTTAAATTAGAGTTTGTAAATAAGATTCTTGTACATAAGATTTAGAGAGGGTAAGCTCAAAGGCCTTGGGAACTCCCAAGGAAAGCTGTAGAAGAGTTCTGGAAAATCCTCTGTAAGACATGCAAGTCTAAAAGAAAACCCTCAGATCTCAAATTCGGACTGAATCCTTTCAGAAGCAGTGGGCCCACATTTGTGCTTGTGGAACCCAGACTAAAGCAGTGTGCCAGGTCGAGTGGAGGTTTGCCTGTGCTTCTGCTTCCTTTACAGTTGATACTGACTTTTTTTAATTGAAGTCATAGAAATTTAATGAATGTGCATTTCTGCATGTGGAAACAGTTCTTGTGGTACTAACAGTGCACTCATCTGAATTCTGATGCTTTGTAAGTCAGTGGTTAGTATATGATGTTACAGGACAATGCAAATTGCATTGATCTCATCAAACTCTGAAAAAAAATGTATCAGGCATAGTCTTAGAGTTGGTAACAGGTTTTCGTTGTTGCCTCAGCAAATGATGCATGATGCCTTTGTTTCTCCTTTACTACCATGCTCAGGTTTATATGGTTTCTCAGGTTTTTTTGGGCTTTGATAGAATTCTTTAACTTATCATGACACAAACATCTTGATATTATCACCTGTATGGGTTTAATATTGCTACTTTTACTAAGTTCTATTAACTTGTTTCTCAGGTCAAGAAGATACCTAAAATATTTTTTAAAATTTAAAGTACATCTTGACTCTATCGTGTAGACTTATCACTGTAATTTTTCTCTTGGAGTTTGTAGAACTGTTTGCAGCTTTAAATAGGTATATACCCGTATTGTACTTTAGAGATTCAATTCCTAAATTTCTTTTTCTAAATATCTACAATGGGGAAAAAAAAAATCACTTTTCAAGAGGGAACAAATGCCTTCTGATTTTATGACAAGCTTCAGCTGGACATGACATATTCTGAAAAGTTCATGCTGTTAATAAAATGAAAGAGCAAAATAACCTGCAAAAATACATACCCATTGCCATTCTTAAATACAAACTTAGAACATATGAAATTATATTGTACAAGTAATGAAAATAAAATAAGGACAAAACTGAGGAAAGACGAGAAGGAGAAAAAGGAAAGTATTGAGGCAGTGAATATAAGCATTCCCATTTCTGTTGTGAACATGATTTTAAACCAATGAGTGAGTATGTGTGTCTTGTGAAAGCATAGTCAGGCTCTTTAAATTCAATGCAATTTACTCCTGTGATCTGTATATACAGCAGTCTGGCTATTTTATGTTTATTGATCTCCACACAAGAGGAAAAACTTTGAGGTTTTTTTGGCAGTTACCTATCTCTTCATGCTTTGAGGTGATGCTTTCCAAAGTCCAGGACTTAAAGGCTTGTTTATTTAACGTTTAAGGGCAATACTAGTGTTAGCATTTCATTTGAATATGGAAGGATCAAGAAATAGGATTTTCGCATGAAAACACACACTCTTTTTTCTCTGCTTTCAAAGTAAAATATTAAGAGAACAGACACACATAACTTTTACTTTCCCTGCAGCCTGTGCAGGGTATCTGGAGTAGAACAATAAATATAGTATGGAAAATGTCAATTTTTATATCATTCTCTAGATTAAATCAGCATTGCTTTGCTAAAGACCAAAGTTAGCCACTAACTGCATTGGGTTGTGATTTCATCTTCTTGCGTCAGTAGCTCCTAATGTAGTCTTCCCTCCTTTGTGACAGCTTGCTAGCCAGCCTTGGCTTCAGAAATACATAATGTTGTTCTTTGAGATAGCTAGGAATCTCATAATTGAAAAGTTCAGAAGAAACTTTTTAGCGCTAAATTTATCAGAGGTTCTAATAACATATGTGCATACTCTGGGATTGGCTGTTAGTCATGATCAAAACTTTATATTACAAATTAAATTCAACCTGGTGATCGTGTGTTACATAAAGACATTCTAAGCTTTCTTTTAAAAGTTTTGAAAGGACTATTTCATTGGAGATACACTGTCTTGTAAACCAACTGACAAAATATGGTTTCATAAATGCAAATTTTGGTGACATCGAAACCAAAGAAACCATCAAAATCTGAAGGAAGATTATATCAATCACTTGTGCAAACTATGAATGCTCAAATGTGAAGTGCTTATCATAGAATCATAGAATGGCCTGGGTTGAAAAGGACCTCAAAGATCATCTAGTTTCAACCCCCCTGCTGTGGGCAGGGTTGCCAACCACTAGAGCAGGCTGCCCAGGGCCCCATATAGCCTGGTCTTGAATGCCTCCAAGGATGGGGCATCCACAACTTCTCTGGGCAGCCTGTTCCAGTGCCTTACCACCCTCGCAGTAAAAATTTTTTTTCTAATACCTAATAAAAATATACGCTCTTTCAGCTTAAAACCATTAGCCCTCATCCTGTCAGTACACTCCCCGATGAAGAGTGCCTCCCCATCTCTCCTGTAGCCCCCTTTAAGTACTGGAAGGCTGCTATAAGGTCTCCCCAGAACCTTCTCTTCTCCACAACCCCAACTGTCCCAGCCTGTCCTCATATGGGAGGTGCTTCAGCCCTCTGATCATCTTCGAGGTCCTCCTCTGGATTTCCTCCAGCAGTTCCATGTCCTTCCTGTGCTGAGGACTCCAGAGCTGGATGCAGTACTCCAGGTGGGGTCTCACAAGAGTGGAGTAAACGGCGAGAATCACCTCCCTGGACCTGCTGCTAATGATTCTCTTGATGCAGCCCAAGACACAATTGGCTTTCTGGGCTGCAAGTGCACATTTCCAGGTCATGTTGAGCTTCTCATCAACCAACACCCCCAAGTTCTTCTCCTCAGAGCTGCTCTCAATCCATTCTCCACCCAGCCTGTATTTGTGCTTGGGATTGCCTCAACCCATGTGCAGGACCTTGCATTTGGCCTTGTTGAACATCATGAGGTTTGCATTGGCCCACCTCTCAAGGTTCCTCTGGATGTCATCCCTTCCCACCAGTGTGTCAACCGCACCACACAGCCTGATGTCATCGCAAATTATCAAAGTACGTAATGTGAAGTAGGTAAATTAATGTTATGACAATTTGTGGACCCAATTCAGCACACAGTAATTGGTTGAGGTTCCTAACTAAAACTCTGTCCATGATTTTTGTACTGAAGACATTTTTATACATAAAATGGAATTACTGAATGTAGCTATCAGAACTGCTAATAGGTAAAATGTTATTGTGTCTTTGAAACCTGTCAATATAAAGATACACTCAACCTCTTGTCATCTTTATTGCCTAATGGGTGCAGCTCTTGAGGATGTGTATTTTAATGCATCTAGAGATTTTTGAAGTGTAGATGAGATGGATGTTTAATTATGAAGATGTGGAGATGGACAGAATTGATTATGGAATAGGAAATTGTACACAACAATGAGCTCTATTTTGGTCTCTTACACAGTGCAACTCTTGCAGGTTTGGGTGGAAGAACGGCTTTGCTTCTTAAGACATGTGAATACTCCGTATGCAGTTTTTAACCTGAAAGGCTAAACTGATTTTCTGTTTTAAAATATGAAGTTACAGGAGATACAACTTCAAAGTGAATCAGAGCTGTGTTTATCCCTCTTATATGTCAGAGTTTAAGTGCAATGTTTTATGTATACAGTCATCATGACAGTTAAAAAGGCTATAAAGAAAAGCAATTATATAATTGCTTTAAAGAATTAAGTAGCACAGATAAAGGCTTTTAGAAACTACAGAGCAGTTTTAATAATTATATCACCTGAAGTCAAGCTGCAAAATTATGTCCTAATTATTTGCAATGAGTGATTATGTATAAAGTTATAAGCTTTGAAAGATTTTATGGGAGAGTGGGGGAATTCTTTGATTTTTTTTTCCCCACACACACTAAAACAACACCCCATCATTTTCTATTTTAGCAGTTTCCACAACTTAAACATTAAATTCTTATTGTTGCTTTCTATTATATTAGTAGTGTGTGTTTTGCAATTCTAATCTTCACGTTTTTCTTTCTTTATCACCGAAGCAGGCCTTTTGAAGCCAGGGAATTTTTCATAGCAATATTGACAGTGTTCGCATTTGCATGATGACAGCCAAGGAATGGAGCAGTAATTTTTGAAATTGCAGAAGTATTTAGAACACTGATAAAAGCTGAAATATATTTTTGATGGATTGAAGTTAAGCATACATGATTTTTCCCTCTGTCAAAAGGCTCTGAATTTAGTGAATATTTGCCTGCTGTGAGAATGCAAGATTAACATCACAACCATCACCCGGGCACCCAAACCCTGCAATTTAATAGCTTTTTAGGTTCTTTCCTTTTTCTAAACAGCAATTAATCTCATTTTAGTACAATTTTCTCGTTTCTGAAGTCGCTCATTGAATCGCTGTTTTGTTCATATTTGGCTTCAGCTCCTCTGCATAGTCATTAAAGTCCCAATTAATGTCACCTTTAGCTGAAGAGTACTCATTTTTATTGAGAAAATGACAGTTGCTGCCATGAGTAGTGCAGTGTAATATACATTAATTGCCCTGTAACACTGGTAATTACGAGTTTTTCAAGCCTCTCAGTAAACTGTCATGCCTAGACAAGACTGCGCTAAAATAGATTACTCATTAGGGAGACCTGTCCTGTTTTCTTGTGGGTTCTTAGTGTTGGTTTAAAAAAAATCTTGAGTTTGAACAAATAGTTGCCAAAAGCAATTTCCTACAACAACACGTCTGTGTTCGGTTTTCCAGCCATCACTTTAGCCTGCGGTCAGCAAACAGACGGGGTGCTGTGGACTCCGGAGATGTCAAGATTTCAATGTTTATTTAGGTGGATCACAAGGATAAGCTTAGCAATTCATAATTCAGTGTTTAATATGGATGTTACTAAAGCTGCCTTTTCAGTGTTCTGTTTATAACAGGTCTACCTGACGTTTTAGAAGAACAGTCAACATTATCAATATTTTATTCCCCAAAAGACTTTAACACAATACTACAGACTGTCCAGTGAGCTGGAATTACTAAATGCATTCTCAAATAATTCTCATGTAGGAACAGCAGGAATTATGTTGTAGATTATGTGGAATAACTATCACATCTTTCAGGAGCTTTATGGTACTTCAAGGTGTATTTAAAAAAAATAGAAAAAATATGTGGAGAGAATTTGGTTAATATTGTGATCCCCTCTGAAAATCAGACTTTATATTGTATATTGTTAGAAGACCCACCCTCTGATTGACTTGGGTTGTGGTCAGAAGCAAGTGCTCTTAATTTCAGAAGGAGTGTATTTCACTGTTTTCTTTTTCTGTCTTCCATATTTTATGTTTAAGGGTAGAATAGTCTCCTTTAAAGTGTAGTGCAGCACTGAACTGACAAAAGAAAACCTTTGTTTTATCTTTGTTACAACACCTGCTTTAGGCAATCTGCTCTTTCCCTCTCTCTCTAAATGAATTTTGTCACAGCCTTTCATATTCTCTTGTGGAGATGAACTAATGAAAGTGGATAGTACAATTTGTGCTGACCAGGTAGCAACTGCCAGCTTGCAGCTGAGGATAGTTTAAAGAAATAAATAAAATATAGCATTATATCACTGATTTATCCATTACATGACATTAACAGTGAGAAACCTTGGTGTGTTTATCTGTTTGTATTGGTGTGCATTTATCGAATTGTTTATGACAAGACTAATTGGGGTAATTGTAGACACTGAAATTACCTGTCAGCTATATGTAACCACACTCCCTTTCTTTCTGACAAATGATGACAACTGAGGGACCCCGTAGCATTACTCATGATGGCTTTTCGAGTGGTAATAAGGACAATAGGGGCCCTGGCTAATTTGACATGGACAGCCTTCACAACAAGAAGCCAGCTAAATGACTTGTCAGTAGGGGAAAGAAGTCAGAAAAGTAATGGAGTCCCCCATGGCGCTCTGACAGGGAGATGAGGCAATTTCAACGGAAAGTGAAAAGGCTTCAGTTTGTCAAGTATTTAGAACAATCAGAGAACAGCTAGAGGCTGGAACCTGACAATAAATTTGTGAACCATGGTAGCAGTTTCATATAGGTCAGTTATTTCATAATGGCTGTGAAGCTTTCAGAGGTTTCTGCTTTCGTAGCATACTTCACATCAGCCAACTGGTGCTTTGTCACCTTAAATTTGTGCTTCACTTTACACAGTAGGAATAATGGTTGAGGTTACAGAGGAATGGCAGTGTAAGACAGCATGATTTGCAGACTCCAATCTGTTGAAAAATAAACAAAAATTTAGGTAGTAATAGTGTGATTGCATCCATTACAAGCTAGCAGTGTTAACATGTTCTTTATGATTTTGGCCTGCACCCTTTTTATGGATAAGTGAAGTACTTTCTTTCTCATGGACAAAACTGTTCCTATCCTTTCACCCTGCTGTACATAGTTAAAATTTCTTAAGGTTCATTTCCTGCTGCTTGCTCTTGAAATCTGTTCCAGTTCTGCAGTTTTGACATCTATTGAGACACTTAACTGATGACACAAAAGGAGAATTTGTGATTTTTTTTTGAGTGCTCAGCAGAAGATGATGTTCTTAAGGATTAAA